>JAOEHY010029071.1:0-17084 GCA_025447955.1 Psilopsiagon aurifrons
GGCCTTCTATGAAGGGGCTACGGAACTGATGGACAGGGGTAGAGCAGTTGATGTCATCTACCTGGACTTGTGCAAAGAGTTTGACATTATCCCACACGACACAGAATAGAGACATAGAATAGAAACATAGAATAGTTAGGGTTGGAAAGGACCTTAAGATTATCTGGTTCCAACCCCCCTGCCATGGGCAGGGACATCTCACACTAAACCGTGTCACCTAAGGCCCTGTCCAGTCCAGCCTTGAACACAGGCAGGGATGGAGCATTCACAACTTCCCTGGGAAACCTATTCCGGTGCCTCACCCCAATTACAGTAAAGAATTTCTTCCTCATATGGAACCTAAACTTCCCCTGTTTAAGTTTGAACCTGTTACCCCTTGTCCTATCACTACAGTCCCTAATGAAGACTTTCCCCCAGCATCCCTATAGGCCCCTTTCAGATATTGGAATGCTGCTACGAGGTCTTCACGCAGTCTTCTCCTCTCCAGGCTGAACAGCCCAAAATTTCTCATCCTATCTTCATACATCCTTGTCTCTAAATCAGAGAGACATCAATTTCATGGGTGGACCACTCGGTGGATAATGAACTGGATGGATGGCCGCATGCAAAGAGTTGTGCTCAATGGCTCAATGTCCAGCTGGAGACCAGTAACGGTTGGTGTCCCTCAGGGATTGGTGTGGGGACCAGTCTTGTTCAACATCTTTGCTGATGACATAGACAGTGGGATTGAGTGTGCCCTCAGCATGTTTGCCAATGACACCAGGCTGTGTGGTTCGGTTGATACCCTGGAGGGAAGGAATGCCATCCAGAGGGACATGTTTGTGAGGTGGGCTCATGCCAACCTGATGAAGTTTAACCATGCCAAGTGGAAGGTCCTACACCTGGGTCGGGGCAATCCCAGGCACAGCAACAGATTGGGTAGAGAAGAGATTCAGAGCAGCCCTGCAGAGAAGGACTTAGGGGTGTTGGTAGAGGAAGAAATGAACTTGAGCCGGCAGTGTGTGCTTGCAGCCCTGAAAGCCAACCGTATTCTGGGCTGCATCAAAAGGAGCGTGACCAGCAGGTCAAGGGAGGTGATCCTGACACTCTACTCTGCTCTTGTGAGACCTCACTTGGAGTCTTGTTTGCAGTTCTGGTGTCCTCAACATAAAAAGGACATGCAACTGTTGGAAAAAGTCCAGAGGAGGGCCATGAGGATGATCAGGGGGCTGGAGCACCTCCTGTGTGAAGACAGGCTGAGAAAGTTGGGGCTGTTTAGCCTGGAGAAGAGAAGGCTGCGTGGACACCTCATAGCAGCCTTCCAATATCTGAAGGGGGGCTATACGGATGATGGGGAGGGACTCTTCATTAGGGACTGTAGTGATTGGACAAGGGATAATGGGTTCAAACTTAAACAGGGGAAGTTTAGATTGGATATGAGGAAGAAATTCTTTACTGTAAGGGTGGTGAGGCACTGGAATGGGTTTCCCAGGGAAGTTGTGAATGCTCCATCTCTGGCCGTGCTCAAGACCGGGTTGGACAGAGCCTTGAGTGGCATGGTTTAATGTGAGGTGTCCCTGCCCATGGCAGGGGAGGTTGGAACTAGATGATCTTCAGGTCCTTTCCAACTGTAACTTTTCTGTGATTCTATGATTCTGTGATCTTCCCCCTGAGGAACACAGCACACTATCCACTCCAAAGCAGCTGGCTTTTACTGCCTCGAGCATGGCTTGATGCATGAGTAAAGTGTTGTTCAGCTCCCATTTGGGCAATATATCCTGGTTTCCCCAATCTTGTTCACCCAGCATGGAGGAGACTCAGTTAATAAATGATTTTCTTGTCATTAGAAACACTATTGTGTTGCTTTGCAGATATTTCTGACGCTCCCTGGACTGGCAGCCCTACTTTTCATCTATTAACCCAAAACCTGATACCTCAAATCTCAACAGATATCAATGGGATCAGAGGACAAGGCATCATGAGATTCCCACAACAGTGCAATTCAAGGACTGTGTACAGATTTAAACCTTCCTTACCACCACTTATTTTAGTGCAATTATGCTCACACACTTTATCAGTAAGGCCTGAACATTCAGATACAAGGTCAAAGAACTGTTTAAGCATTTTAAAAAGTTGCTAAAATCTTAATGTATGTGTAAGATTTCCTGGCATTATACGGACTTGGCATCAGTTCTAGGGTTTTCCTTAATTCCTTAGTAAAGGACAGACTTCAGGAATTTGGAAGATGGTTGTTTGGTTTGTTTGTTTTTTTTCCTCTCAGTTCTCTTAACTTGGTCCCCAAGATGTCAGCCCCTGGCAGAGAGGTAGTCTGAGCCCATATCAGTGGCAGGGAGCTGCCTGGGGTTGTACAGCCAGTAACAAGAGAAGCAACACTCTCCGGGCTGGTCAGCTGTACAAGAGCAGAACCTCACAGTACAGGAATGCAACAAATTCGTCCCCAACTCTTTCACAGTGCCCTTTAGCATGCCCTTCATCCAATCATGGATAATGGATTTTGCTGGTAGCAGCAATTTTAAAACCTGTAGTGGTCTTCCAAGCCCAAGTCAGAGAATGATTCACAGATGTATGTGTGTACATTTGCATACCCCAAGATCTTTCCTCTCTTCACACTGCCTCAAGAATCTCTCGCTTTTCTGCCTCTCACTCCCCGAGATCCTCAGGTTGTCTCGAATAGTACTATGACAGGAATGTGCTTAAGCTAGTGCACACAGACACAACAGCTTAATCAACTTCACCCAGAAAAGCCATGCCAATATATTAAAAAAAATTAAAAAAAAAAAAAAAAAAAAAAAAAATCCATGCTTATCCACTTCTGTGGCACTCATATAAGGGGAGTTCTCTTGGACTGCAAGTGAGGTTCCTGCCATCTCCATCCCAAGTCCTCTCTTTGTCTTCTCCCTGTGGTTGCTCTGCTCCAGACAAAGCTTTAAACGAAACAAGAAACCATCTTCATCTTTTGAATATTTCCAAGCAGACTTGGCTTCAAGGGAACAGCTTCCCTAGAGAAAGCCCAGGGAATCTCATACACACAGGATCAGAGCTGTGACTAGCCGCTGAGATAAGACTTGTTCAAACGAGAAACTAACTGCAACAGCTCTGTAATTTCTGAAGGGATAGCTTGTTCCCACAAGTGCTAATTGAAACACCAGCTAATGCAGCTGTTCAAGATTAAGGGAAGTGTGTAAGCCACTGGGAAGGAACACTGGTATTTAGAAATATTCTTGGCTCTGGTAACAAAAAAATAGATAGGTTTTAAAGGGCAGAATCTGTTCAAATTTAGGTGTTCAGTACCACTTATTTTTAGATGGGGACATTGAATATGGCTTATACTGCATTATTGAGGGTCCTCCAAAATAGGAACATCTGTATCAAGCTTGCAGAAAAATGAGTGAAAGGCTCCCACAGCCTGCCTCGCTTCCAGTAAGACGACTCAGGTCATGGCCCAGCACTACATGCCCAGTATTGAAGAGAAAAGCAGACCCAAGTCCTTCCACACAGTGTCTTACTTTCTAGTTATATTTTTTTCCAAAAAAAACGTTATAATGGTGCCCAACCATGCCCTCTCTATGTGTATCAGTAAGCACGCAGAGCCTGTCTCCCAGCCCCCCACCACCAGAGCTGTATCTTGCACTTTTTAGTTTCATATATACAATGATGAGATCCTCAGAATGTGAAAGTAGGTTTTGCAGCATGCCAGGAAAGAAAACCTAATTGCTCTCTACATATTCCTTTACCTTCTCTGCCTTTCCCTGAACCTTACCTCTTTGCTCAGCTTACATTAACAGTCAAAAGCTTGTGTTACTACTTCAAACCAAGATCTCTTTTTTGCTCATATACTGTAGTATGGAACAGGAGACTTCTCTTTTGAAGCAGGAAAAGAAAATTTGAGTACTTATTTCAGTATTTTGTGGTTGAGACAGGTATTCTCCATTATTCCAAGTGTTTAAGAATGTACCTTTCCAGACAAGAAATTTTTAGGAACCCTTGACTTGTAATGTGAACTATGACTTCTATTATGGATGGATTTTAATTCTAATCATACCCTGAAAGATTTAATCAAAGTCATTTTAACACACAAACACTTTTTATTGTAATCCATATATTGTACAATTAAATGGCTACAAATAAAAGTGATTTTTCTTCACTTGCCCAATGAAGGCTAACAGAAATAATATAAGAAAATAGGAAATGGAAACAGAATATTTCAAATCATATCACTAATTAGGAGTTCAAGGAGCAATAAGAAACACACCAAGCTAATTCTGGAGAAAAGGAACAATACACAATAATTTCGCACAATAATTGACTCTTTCTTGTGAAAATTTTGCTGATACACCACAATAGAGACATTCTTCCCAAAGGCTTTCAGCCATCTTTCCTTTTAGGCCACAGGAAATATAATATAGGAACACAGGGGTTTGCATGTCAAACCAGACCAAGACAAAGGAACAATGCTAGTAATAGTGGTCTCCAAAATGAAACCCAAATTTAGCTTTTGGAGGTCTGCTTCAAAGTAGGGAAGAACTGCAAGAGAAATGTAAGAGCAGATCATGAACTGCTCTTCCTACAAGCAAAGTTGCTAAGGACGCTTGGCCATTCTGAAAGATTTTGCCTCTGGAAATTGAAAAATAGGTATGTTCAGAAGAGCAGGAGATGCTCAAAGTAGTCACTGCAAATCATTAGTATGTCATATTTTCACATCAGTCTCTCTGGAACTTTCAACATCTACACACAGCTTCATGCAAACCACTGAAAACAGAGATTTCTTTCACCTGCAGTGACCTTCAGATTACAGCCAAAAATCTTTCTCACATATGAAGAAACATGAAGAAACTCAATAGTTTACAATTGTCATTTATCTTTCCCCAAGTGTAAGCTTCCCCTTCAAGCTGCTACGCAAGTGCAGCATTAAGTAACAAAGACACATCAGTGTCACACATCAGTAAGTCCCTGGGCAACATTCATTTTCAAATCAGACTTTCTCCTATTGGAAGCACAGGTATAAACTCAATGGAACCAAACTGCTGGGAGCTCCCACTAGCACATAAGGCAGGACTGGCAGGTTGCACTTGCTGTGATAAGTGCTGTCAGCATCCTGCAGACTTTCTGCGAGTGACATGCAGGCTTCAAACCAACAGCCAGTTGGGAGGCAAGGAATGGACCCGAGCAAGAATGAATGAGAAAGCCATCAGGCAACCATGACAAGAAGTCCCCAATGCCCTGAATGCAAGGACATACATCACATCACATGGTCACCCTCTAGCCTGGTTTAAACAAACCAGGGCTACTCTACACCAACAGTTACTACTTTTTGTTGGCAGCTTTTCAAGAAAACCCTGCACAGATCAGGCAATAGAACTGCCATCCCAAGTTATCTCCTTGAAGTCAGATCTGCATTTAGGGCTGATTTCCATCCAGACACCTCAGCTCTCCAGTGGACCAGAAATTTCTTTGCTGTTGCTACAGGCTGAATAGGACTGTCAAATGGACAACAGCACCAAGCCTTCCAGACATAGTCTCCAGGAAGTTGCAATTTGCCTACATACTCAGGTGCACAAAGACATCACATAGAAAACCTCAACTGTAAAACATTTCATGTATGTGTAGCAATTTCTGAAAAAATGTGGCACAAATGCTAGGAGCTATCCTCCAGTTCAGCTGGTCTTGAAGACTCTGAGGATTCAGGTACATACTTGCTGAGCAACAGCCTGCTAAATTCCACCTCTGTAGGCTTTTGGACAGTAGTCATGTTACAGTGCTTTGTACTAAGTCTGCACAGCGTACTGGAGGTCCTCATGCCTTTCTGCAACCGTAGCATCCAACTCCTCTGGGAAGGGTCCCTGGATCAACAGCTGCAGAGTTAGAGAAAGCTGGGGCATACGTACGCCTCACATATACACGTCCATTCCACCAGAAGCGACAATCTGTTTTTGCCCACAAAGGCTTAGAAAGCGGGCATTACAGGCAGGAAGAAATTCTGGACTCAGCCACCATCCCAAGTTCAGGACTGCCCAAGTGCAGCAGTCTCATCAAAGAGTCTCCCAGCAACAATACCTGCAATTATGAGAAGGATCCCATCAACTTCCAAGAGGCTGGAACTTTTTCTTCGCGCTCCTGGGGCATGCAGGCCGATGAGCCCAGTGCAAAGGATTTTATTTTTGTTGCATCACCCTATGGAAATGTTTTATCATGAAAGATGCCAAAACAAAGTGGAGAACATCCAGCATTTGGCTGAAGAACTACTGGCCCTCTGCGTAACCTGCCCTGCAACAGAAAAGGGCAGCTCTCACCTCCACTGTCTGCTGGCAATGTAGACACTGGTATTCGCTTACACCTTCCCTGTTCCAGCTCTGTGTGGCTCACTTGTAGTGTAGCTACAGAGAGAAATTAGCTTGGCCAAGCCTCACTACAAATAAATCCCCTGGCCAATTTGAAGTCAGTAATATGACTGCACTTCTTCATGAAAGGACTCACTGTCTGGGCATAGAGAGGGCTGTGGTAGGGGCATGTCCCAGAGGAATAGATCATTAGAGACACATGGAGAAATCCCAGTAGTGCTGTCAACTTGCAGAGTACTGCTGTCGAACAAGCAGCTCGCTCTTTGCTGTGCTCTCACGCAGAATTTTGCCAAGTCTAAAGGTTTAGACCCTGAGATGAAGCGCCAGGATTGCCTTGCACAGACAAACCCCAATTATAACAATTTAATTAAATTTCTCCCCATTGCTTATGCATGTAAATCTCCACCCTGATGACCTGCAATACTACCACCAGAAACTGATGATACAGATTATAAAGACAAATCTAAACTCAAGGAGGAAAGGCAACTCCTTTCCTACTCATAGCGCAGGTGAATCTCAGGTACAAGGGGCTGTTGTACCGGGTATCAGACTTACAGAAGCAGACAAAGTCAGCAAGACTTTTTCAAAGGAATTCAACTTCAGGACAGCTGAAGACCAGCAGTTTTCAAGCTGTGATCAACAGACATCTGTGGATTATTTCTAGTTTGTTTGTGAAAGGCAACTTAAAAAACCCCATACTATCATACATAAGACACTACGCAGGCATCTGCATTCCCACAGGAAAAATGTGCTAGGTTTACACTTACACAACAGAATAACATTGCCCCTTTTTTGCTAAACGATCAGACCAGTGCCCTCACCAGAATCAGTGTGCCCATCTAAAACTTTACTGTGTGATCCCCAGCGCAGTCTCAGCAGGCAGCACAATAAGCCATCTGTGTACCTAGAAACTCGTTAACTTGAGTTTATTCTTGCAGTGCAAGGTAACAGGATCAAGGCTGACATAGGCACATATGAAATGTGCCTGCTTTCCTGAGAGAGCTGAGCAGTACTGGGAGCATATAGGCAAAACAGGGCAAATATAAGGATAATAAAATCCCAGGTAATTGTAACATTTAGTACAGAGAGAGAAGTAGAAGGAGAAGTAACTGTCTTTACTGCTTCTTCCACAGCCACTGTACTGGCAAGTAAGCATCCTTTGGGACTGAAAGTTTTAACACAGAATCTGCTTTTAAAATACAGCCAGGAGGTACAGCAAGTAGAAGTCAACCCGGGATCTGCAAAAAATCCCTCACAAGGAGGAGAGTTGCCACATTTTTTGTCCTGTACTTCAGATGAGATCCAGGCACTTGCCTAGACCACAAGCAAATCTGTAAGCAAGTCAGCCTTCCTCCTGCTGCCGGAGCATCTCCTCTTACACAAACCAAAAAGCACTGACCAAGCCTTAGAGCTCTCCTAAGGGGCAACCAACTCCAATGTTTCTGGAAGCAGTACCTTTAAGAAGGATAAATCAGTCTGCAAGCAAGGGAAATGCTGTTCTTATTTTTACAGTCAGAAGATGTGTCAATTAAAGGCTTTGTCTAGAGCACAGCACAAGGTGAGGCAAGGAAAAGGACTGATCTCTTCATTAGATCACCCAACAGATCACCAGTCTGCCTCCTCACACACACCTCAGCAGTGCTGGGCACCCCAAGCCAGCCTGTACAAGAAAAGCGCAAACAAGAATGCACTGATAGAAACCAGGAGAAAACCTGGCCCAAGAGCTCAGAGCTCCCACTGAACACTGGAGACTCCACAGCTGAATAAGCTAGGACAAGAGCTTCCGCTGCCATCCCATGGGCAATTCACATCACAGCTGATACCTGATTTGCATTATTTACCCCATCTAACATCGCTATGTACTGAAGCACATTCTTAGTCACCCAGGACCATAGTTGGTAGGAAATGTCACAGCCCTCCAAGAAGTCAAGTTTTGTTCAACATCTTTGTCAGTGACATTGACAGTGGGATTGAGTGCACCTCACAGCAAGTTTGCCAATGACACCAAGCTGTGCAGTTCGGTTGATACTCTGAAGGGAAGGAGGGTCATCCATAGGGACCTTGACACACTTGTGCGGTGGGCTGATGCCAACCTGATGAAGTTTAACCATGCCAAGTGGAAGGTCCTACACCTGGGTTGGAGCAACTGGAATGGATTGTCCAGGGAAGTTGTGAATGCTCCATCACTGGAGGTGTTCAAGGCCGGGTTGGACAGAGCCTTGGGTGGCATGGTTTAGTGGGAGGTGTCCGTGCCCATGGCAGGGGGGTTGCAACTGAATGATCTTAAGGTCCTTTCCAACCCTAACTATTCTATGATTCTAAGTCACAGGGCTAACAACTCTCTTCAACCAAAGGAAAGTGTTTCTGCTTTTTGAAACACTTCTGAAGCTCACTTGCAGTATCAAAAACAAGAAAAGAAACTTCAGAACACAACAGCAAACATTAGCTGTGTGTGTACCAGATGCTTTTGGGAAAACTGAGGCCTGAAATCCACCTTCAGGTCCCTCCAAAGATATCCAGCTTGTTTACAACAGCTGCTACTGATGGGAGCCACATGAAGGAAACTGAACACACAGCTAAAAAACGATCATGATGCACATCCCAAGATGTTGCTGTTTGCCATAAGGCAAGGCAACTAAAGGGCACAATGGGTGTACGCCAGGACAATACGTCTTCAAGGCAAGGTATGTGCACTAGCTTTACAGTCTGCGTTAACATTATAAAGAATAAAGAACCATACAGTAAAGAATGCAGGAAAAGTACAAATAAATATATAAATTAATAAAAGTTCAACATGGCTTCAACTGGCCAGTTACTGTCTCCAAATGATAAAATGGCAAATGGCTACAGAACTTTCATCTCTGCGGCAGAGGTTTACTCAATCAGCAGGATAACCATAGGAGGGGAAGATTTAGGAATCAGGTTGCCTCTTTAGCTATTGCTCAGTACCTACATATGGATAAGCCTATGTCTTGTATTGCATTGCACTCACCATCCAGGCCTTTAGGGACTTACTTACGCCTTCACAGACTTAATTAATTCAGTATCCATTCCCAAGCACTTCGCTAAGTCCAGGAAGATCTAAGTCTTTGCCACATCATGTCTTTCCTGCACTGTTAAGCTAAGTTTGACATTTGAGGCCTGACTTACTATCTGTGCCCATCTTCTGTACAGTTAGCAGACCCTCCTCTCACCACATGTATTAAACTCAGTCTCTACCACCACCCAACCATGCCAAGGTTGTACATGGGGCCAGCCAGGGCTATGACTGACATACAGCTTGTTCCTCTAACGCTCCACTAGGTAGCATAGCCAAAGGGTAAAGCAGCCTAGTTAGTCACAGGGTCAGGAATAAAAGATTTTTGCCTTTTCATGGATTATCAGAGCTTCAGAGAGCACCCCTAAAAAGGAACACAGTGAGAAACATGCACGTCATTTAACTTCTTGTATTCTGGGATCAAGGAATCAGCAATAAAAAGGCAAAACCAAAGTGTTAATGCTGGAGATACAACCAGCACTTCTCTCCCAGAATAAGCCACACCCCTAACAGTTTAATAACCCAACCATAATCCTTACGAACCTATAGGATAAAGTTAATCATATGCAGCATGTGAAGCATATCAATCAGACTGTACATTTCCCTTAATTTACTACAGATTTGCAGCAAACAAACAGTGAGTTTCATTATTCTCTCACTGGCACAGGCTTCATGGTTTAGTGGGAGGTGTCCCTGCCCATGGCAGGGGGGGTGGAACTGAATGGTCTTAAGGTCCTTTCCAACCCTAACTATTCTATGATTCTGTGATTCACTCGGTATAAAGGAGTTTATGCCAAATTTTACTGTCACCAACATTAAACTAAAACTTACAGTCATTAGCAAGTTATTTTAAAGTCAGGCTTTGCTGAAAGCAGCATTGAACTTCAGACTTCATAATTTTGGCCTAACCCTTCTCTAGTTGCCAGTTACACTGGAAAATGGACACACTCTGAACTGCATGGAATGGCACAGTGCTTCAAAACAAATGGATTATATCATATTTGCTGGCAAATTTACCCATAATTAAATAAGAAATTAGAAAAACAACTCTGCAGCCAAGCAGGAAAAAAAAAAAAAAAATCAACCTTTACATGTGAAGCAGAGACTTTTCCTGTATGCCATTTGTAATTTTGACATTTAAGATGAATAAACAGCTGAAAAGGTGACATCTCATAAGCTGAGATGGTTCTAAATATGGGGGAGAAGGGAGAAGAAAGGGGTAACAACACTTTGCTAGCATGAAGTAATCACAAATTAAAATTTACTGAATTTCTCCCATAAGCACATTTTACAGTGTTCTCACCTTGAATAGCTAGGTGTACCCATCTTCAATGTACTCTGGGAATTAGGCAATATGAATCAGACAGGCTAGAGGGTATGCCCGGAGGCCCCCAGAATCCATAGCAAAGGTCTCAACCTCCCCAAGCACTCCATTGAGGCAACATTACAGCTTCATTTTAAAGACAGGGAAAGAAAGGCAAAGAGATTAGTGGATTTTCACAGGTCACAAAAAAGGAATAGGTGTCAGGGCTGGGAATGATAAAACAAGCCTACACCCCCTCCAAAATATACACTGGAATAAACTATAGATATCCAGCTTTCGTAAAGCAGTTTACTTAACACATTCACAGAGTATTCTTCAGACTAGTGGTAAATTTGTGGCCATGGCAATCTCAAAAACTTTTCCTTCATGTTGCTTTTAAACTCCCGCAAGCTCAAAGGCAAAGTCTCTCTTCCTGTCCAAGCATTTTGCCTTCCTCACTGAAAAAAAATACCAAACAACTGGGTTTTGGGGGATGTGGCTCTAGATTCTCTTTTTTTAAGCAGTGAAGCACTTGTACTACAGAGGAGGAAAAAACAAAACAAAACACAATAAAACATCTCCAGGATTAGAAATACTTTCATATGCTTCTAAAATAAGTCGATGACTTGACCCAGGAGCTGAGGCCCTGCCTCCAGCCTCTACAGTGCTAAACATGATTTAATACTGTTGCAGTGTCTCAAATTTAGGCCCAAACCTGTAGAGTTACTTGCTCAACAGACTGCATCCTTTGCTGATCTGATGATGTCTCCCCAGCTCCAGCCTCACAGGCACCAGATGTGAGGATAATAGAGGGCTGTGACTTCAAGTTGGTTTATTAATGGCTTTTCATTGTTTTGTATTTTGAATGACATGCTTCTAAGCAAGCTGTCAAACCTGGCAGCTAAACCTCTGTTCTTGCTGCCTAACTGAAAACTCAGTTGGCAGAAGGAAATAAAAAGAAGAGAAAAGGTTTTCTGTCATCTCAGCACAGAACAACATGGTCCTCTGAATTAACAGTACACCATTAACAACCCCAGCACTAAACACAGCTGTGTGTAAGCAAAGCATTTCTACTTTTAAGTTCCAAATACTGTGGGCTAGCTAAAATTTCTGAGTCTGAATCTTCCATTCATGATCCCCTCTTTCACTCACAGCTGGAGGAGTGCACACAGCTTCTCCTATGGAAGGAGGCATGGGCACACATGCGCAGGACACACACGTGCAGGACACATGGCTACTGGTTGGTGAACACCCATGAAATACTATGGATGCTAAAATCAGAACATATTTTCAATTGGAAAAGACTAGACTTAGACTAGACCCTAGGCTTAGACTGATGGAAAACCAGTGCTATGCTGATGTCTTACTTAAAGAGAAGAGAAAGAAAAACAGTGAGTTCTCAACATTTCTCCAATCTTGTAAGCTAACAGCTCTGCAGCCTTCTGTAAGTAATGCTGTGTATTTCTCATCCGCAACTGAGGAAAAGGGATCATGAAAACAAAGTGACATTTAAATTAAGTATGGGATTGCTTACATTCCAGTACACAGCATAGCAATTCTCACTTCTGCTCGTCTGTCCTCTTTGTGGGGGTTTCAGGAAACATCACTGGAGAGGTACAAATTTCAGGGAGAGCAAAGCACAGAAGTCTGCATCAGCAAGTGTGGTAAACGTACACAGAGAAGAATGCAAATAAACAATCTGTTTTAACTACTCAAGGTTTAATCTTGACCACAAGTGCAGTTTCAGGATAGCTAATTTCTTCTCCTTCACTGCCTGGATATAAACAAAAGAGAGGAAATGGGCACTTACTTAATCTCAGTAATAATTTCCTAGTAAATGGACTCAGTAATTGGAAGCCCCATAAAATACAAGTATGCCTTCATTTTGCAGAGTGCAGTTCCCAGCTATGCCATTTTCAATGTGAAAAAGTCACAGCTTTGATACATCAATAGCAGCAGATGAAGTGCACAAGATAGAAGTGTTTTCTAATCTCAGTGGAGAGACTCCCACACACATCTGCAGGCATTAGACTCGACTGTCCCAGGAGGGACATGCTCTGACCCAAACAGCCCTTGCATGCATCACATCGCTTGTCCAGCGGCATTCTCATGCTTGGACATTTGAGCTCCCTGGGGCTTTGAGACAATTTCAAAGGCTAGGAAGCTGAATTTTTTGAATACCTGATAAGCCCATCACAAGGCATTGCCGTGAATGAAAAAGCTGAGAAGAAAGTGACCATCCAGCTTTAATAAACCCACAGTTCCTCAACTGAGTGTGCCAGAAAATGATCCCAGCCTCTCCTTCTGTCAGTGATAAACACCATCCTTTCCATGATCCCAACAGTACAACAGGAAATAGTAGATGATATGTAACTATCATATGTACAAAATATGCATCCACTTCATATAAGACAATATAGGCTGGTTTTAGAGACTTTGGGTTTTACACAGAGATGTGATGTACAAGGAGACAAACTGAAACCAAATTGCTTAATTTATTTGCTGACACTTAAGTTTCTTAGAAGTTACATTCAAAGCTGTCCAATAAATCATTTAATCTAACCTACTACATACCATAGGCAAAACATCACTTAATGTCCCCATAACAAAATTTTTACCATCACCTGTTTGCCATCAAACGAAAAAAGAAAACAAAAAAAAATCTCCAACACACTCCCAAAAAAGCCCAAACAACAACAACAACAAAAAAAAACCCCACAGATTTTCTTTTTCATTTTTCTGGTTTTCATCTCAAAACTGTCCCAGGCTCTTTTTATGAAATCTTTCAAATATTCCATCAAAAGCTTCATCTAAAATCCATACAACAGCAGCAACTGATGTGCAAAATCAGCTGCAACTGTCATATAAGTAACCGGCCACTAGAGGGATTTCTGAAACAAAATAAAGGTGATCAGTTAATTTCCTCTTGGAAAAACTGAAACACTAGTTCTGTCTGATTTGAAAAAAGTCATTCTGCACTCTCAAACATCTGCCAGTTTCTCAGTCACTGCCTGGGAGAACTGACAGAGCAGTTAACAGGGTTTCTAAGCTCCATGGCCACTGAGGATGTTTTCAGTTAGCAGCCCATTTCTCAGCTTCCAAACCTAACCACCCGAGACAGGCAGCCAACAACTTCACAAACCATTTCAGTATTAACTATTTTTGCCCTGTAACAGTTCAGTAGAACTTTTGTTTGAAAATGCTTCATTAACCTATTCAGATCATGCAACCTGATACAAGATCCTGATGCAAGCTGAAATCTCATATTCTTTGGCTCCATATTTAGTTGCTTCCAAGTATATTCTTAATTCTATGCCAGAGTTAGCACAGCTTTATACCTCCCTCTGTGTTGTCAGTTCAAGAGACATGGAAGAAATACATCCTCCAGAACAGAAAAGTCTGGAGTTTGGACCAGCTATGCGCCTGAACTGTTACAACCAGATGTTTCTATCTATGGGCTGTCTCAAAAGCATATGTGTAGTATTCAACTTGGACTCACATTCTGCCGCAGCAACAGGAGCTGGTCAGATTTGTCAGGCAGGCAATTACTGCGTTAGATGTAATACACAATTACTTTTCCTTTGAAATCTCACTCTATCGGAGAGGTAAAAATAATTGAGACTTTTCTCCTCAGCAAATCTCCTCTGTGGTACACTGAATTTATGCTTGCTAATACTTGTGATTTAAGTCTATCTGCTCTGCAGTGGCTGGGCAGTCTGCATTCAAATAAGAATGCCATCTGTAATCCAAGTGCAGCAATAAATGATGCACCTTGCAGCAGACAATATAGCAAACCTGAAGGTGACTGAAGCTCTCCACAGGTAGCAGGATCAACCAATACCATTGCACTGGCTTTGCAATATGTTGGAGCATAGAAAATAAGTTACTGCTTTCCTCAGCCCCAGACTAGCCTTGAACACATATTCCTTCCCCCTTAGATTTGCATCACATTTATAGACAGATGTGACATTTGTAAAGAAAGTTGCTGGAAACACCACTGGTACCAGCTTGATTCTTGTTCTATAAACCAGAGCTTCCTTCAAGGCTCAGGTATTAGGCAAAAAAAATCCTGTCAACAGCTATGGTCTGTGTGAAGTCAGAGCACAGTCCTGCCAGCAGACAGCTATGAGCTCACTAGTCTGAAATAACAAGTCATTGAGACAAGACTTTTCACGGAAGCAACAATTAACTTATTTGTGTGAGGAAAAAAAAGGGGGGAAGGAGTGAGCACGGAAGTGTGTGTGTGCGCGAGGAGTGACAAAAACATGCATCACAAGCCCACTCTCCCTCTCCATGACTTAAACGATTATAATTTGCATTTAAATCCAGTTTTAATGGAAAAAAAAAGGCATTTAAAAAAAAATCACAAACTGAGAAGGTATTGAGCAGCAGTGACATTTTCATATTCCAGTCACAAACACTGAACTTAATTCAGATTAGTGTTTTGAAAAATGAGTGTAGTTAAAATGAAAGCCAGAGCCAGAGGGAAAAAAATATTTGAGGAAGAAAAAGACCCAAGAGCAATTATTTTTCTCTGCTAACCCATTTAGAAGAGTCTGGATCGGCTTCTCCAGAACCCTTGAGCCAGTCATCTCAGACAAGTAAATAGAAACTCCATCCGGAACTTCCTACCAAAGAAGCATGTATCATTTGGAGCAAACACCAGCAGCGTCCAGAAACTGATTTATGAGGGTGAGTCAAGTAAACTTAATGGCGTAAGACTGGGAAAACTGAGCATACTGCTGGTCTACTACTCTGTTGTTCCATGCATGCTTGGTTACAGGAACTGGTTATGCTGACACCCCTTCCCAACAGCTATCAGGGCTGCACATTTCATTTCAGGCCCAAGGAAATTTCAAGTCTTTTATTTTGTAAGAACATCAGGCCTAAGAGCCTACCAACCCCTGGCCTCTTCCTCATTTTGTCAGCTCCATAGAACACTTTGGAGTCTGGAACCATTGCACTCTCCACCCTTGCCCCTAAACCAGATACTAACAGTGTACAAACATCAACAGCACAAAAAGCACACAGCACTTGGCTCCTATCAGCAACAGGCCTCTTTCTAAACCTCCAGGACCTGAATAATATGCTCATATCTCAGTTTGAAGCAGCCTGAAACTCCCAAGACCTAACCCTGACGTATGCTGTTCCGTAAAGTAAAAAAAGAACGTAAGGAATTCACTTCTACAAGGATCTCACCTCCATCTGACAGCCCTGAAGAAGAGAGAACCAAGCCAAACTATGAAAGCTATAGAGTTCCAGGAATTAATTCCTGCAGTATTACCAGAAACCCCATAGATACAGTAACAGAGAATAAAATACCAAATCAATACCAGACTTCTTTCCAACTGCGCTGGTCACGCAGAATCCAGCAACAATTCAGATTTCCAAATCTTACTCCTATCCACAACAACCTAAAGAATGCCAGAGGGATCACTCTATGTAACTCAAATTCCACTACTATAAGCATCTTTTTCTCCATCTGCAGGATCTGCATAGGGCAAAAATAACTGGAGTTCTCAAAGTCTTCCACTCCCAAGATGCAACATCAATTCAAAGCCTCACGTAGTAAGGGATCATTGTCATAATAAAAGATATTTGATAATGAGACGGTCGAATTCAAGATCCTGAGGACAGTGAAAAGAGCGTGCAGCAAGATCACTGCCCTGGACTTCAAGAGAGCAGACTTGGGCCTCTTCAGGAACCTGCTCAGTAAAGTTCCATGAGATACAGCCCTAGATGGCAGCAGGGCCCAAGGCTGTTGGTTGATACTCAAGGATCACCTGCTGCAAGCTCAGGAGCAATACATCCCATTTAGAAGGAAGTGTTACAGGAGGGCCAGGAAACCTCTTTGGATTGATAAGGAGATGCTGAGGAAAATTTGAAGGAAAAAAGAGGCTTATAAAAGGTGGAAGCAAGGACAGGTGGCCTCGGAAGAATACAGGGATGTTGTCCAGGAAGCTAGGGATCAGGTCAGGAAGGCTAAGGCTGACTTAGAATTAAACTTGGCTAGGGATGTTAAGGATAACAGTAAGGAATTCCATAGGTACACTACAAATAAAAGACAGACTAGGGACAACATGGGCCCCCTCTGGAAACTATCGGGAGAACTGGCTACCCTGGATTTGGAGAAGGCTGAGGTTTTTAATGACTTCTTTGCCTCAGTCTTCACTGGCAAATGCTCTGACCACACCACCCAAGTCCTGGAAAGCAGACACAGGGACTGTGAAAATGAAGACCCTGGGCCAACTGTAAGAGAGAACCTGGTTCGAGACCGTCTTAGGAACCTGAACACACACAAGTCCATGGGACCTGGTGAAATCCATCTACGGGTCCTGAAGGAGCTGGCAAATGAAGTTGCTAAGCCAGTGTCCATCATATTTGAAAAATCATGGCAGTCAGGTGA
>JAOEHY010029071.1:19650-30504 GCA_025447955.1 Psilopsiagon aurifrons
CCCTGCCCATGGCAGGGGGGTTGGAACTAGATGATCTTAAGGTCCTTTCCAACCCCAACTATTCTATGATTCTATGATGTTACCAGACTTTGGTCCCTACTGACACCACTCCTTTTCCTGACTTTTTAAGTCGGGACAACGACAAATAAGTAAAAAAACATCCCGGGTATTTGGTTTTAAAAATCTGAAAGCTAGCCTCCAAGCTAATCCAGCTGTAGTACACAGAGTTCCTTCCTGTATGTCAGAACAGAATACACAGCTGCTCACTGATACCAACCGTCTTTCTGTCTCCTGTTGCTGTGCTAAAAGTAAACAGGATCTGTAATTGCCTCAAACACTAGGCTCAATTATAAGTAGCAGACACATCCAAAAAAGAACACACTGCATTGACAAATGCAAAACTAAAATAAGTATAAAGGCTATTGCTTAAAAACCTAGCAATAAGGTGGGGCTCTTGAACCAGGATTTGGTTGGACTTTGTAATACAAGCATTCTAAGACACAGAAACCTCCTCAAATGATAAAAGAAGGGTGTAACACCTTGATTTCCACTGAGCAACAAACGTCTTAATTCAGCAGCAGCAGAATCCAGCAGTTTCCCAAGTGCCTAGACTGTTAAATTTCCTAGCCATAATCAGAAATAATGGATAAGCTGTCTCATAAAGGAGAACATAATGTGATACCTTCCTGCTGACCACAGACTACTTTCCAAGCCCACAGGCTTCACTGAATTTGACAACCTTGAAACGCTACCTTCTCCAATTATATATAATCCCCTGACTCACCTGTAATCCTACTTGCACACAGAAGAGCAATCTCAAAAGTAAAACAGAGCATAAGGCATCATTCCAAATGGCAATAGCTTCCTGTCCAAATATGTGGGCCCTGCAAAATTCCAATAAACACCGGTTCTGAAGTTTGAGTTTTGTATTCCCAAACCCTACCTCCGTCTCCATTGCCAGACACAGGAGCACCTCTCACAGTAGCAGAGAAGCACAAGCTACTGACCCCTATCCCTGATCCACAGAGATTTCTAGAGAAAATCTGAACTTCTCCTCTGTTTTTTGTGCTTTTTCAGGCTTTATTTTCTAAATCCTAACACCAGCCACAATTTCAGTTATCCCTGCTGGAGAAATTCCCAAACAGAATACTAGTCTGAATCCAAGGCAACATTTTTTCCCAAACATTAACCTTACAATAGATGTCAGGGACTCATTCCTAAACTATTAGGCCCTCAGCAAGGTAAACAGGCTTCCCAAACCTTTTTTCCTAAACCTTAAACCCACCCCACCCCTAGCAACTAACCTTAATCACAGCTAGGGGATGGGTCTGTACAGAAAACTTCAAGCAGACACTTGAATGAGCTTCAGCAGTCTCTAATGGGACATCTTTCTCCTCACTGATTCTCCAAATCCTGTTTGTGTTCTGCAATTGCACAACCACCACCAAACAGCCTTTGTAATCTTGTCAAGACTACCGAGTTTCCAGCCTCTCCCTCCTTGTGAGTCTTCATCCGCTATTCTTTCAAGGGGGTCTCTAGCCATACCTCCTTCATTGTAATGCAGGGGTTCAGGACCTTTGTTCTGGACAGTCTCTCTGAAGATCCTGTTTTCCTTCCATTCAGCCTCTCTAAGGACACACAGCTGGCTCACCTCCTCCCACAGCTCTTTCACCCCCCTACCCAGCACCTGAAGAGCACACCTCCCCCATGCGAGGCCAACACCAACATCATACTGCATCAACAATATTGCAACATGAAACAGTTGCAATGAACCGAGTGACAAACCAGGCACTACAATCTTCCTTTTCCCAACCCTTACCAGTAATTATACATAAGAACTGAAGAGATATAAAATGCAGGCATCAGATCTTGAGGACACTAGAACTCTTTTTTAATCCCTCTGTTTTTCAGAAATTGGAAAAGGCATGAGGCTTGTTGTTTTCCAAACTAAAATCATAAGCCTTTGCCCTAGTCATATAGCTCCTATGCTGACTTTTCATCTTTCAATATGTATTTTTGTTAGGATTCTTGCTATTCTAGTGTAGTGACTTGTGCTTTTCACTTAGCTTTAAATATTTTTGTCACTCTCCTGATGGGTTATGGAGTCAATTACAAGTTCTAGTTACACTTACAGGAAGGGACGTTTCATTTCAGAAGAATTTAAGAGCAAAAACACACCCTCAATAAACCTCAAGGGGAGTTAATTGCATTAATAGGCACACCAGTACTGAAACTCCACCGAGCAGCAACTCAGGATCCCAGAATTTCATACTGGAGACAGAAAATAGGCGCCTTGGGACAGTACCCCACCCACCCTACATTACTCCTCTCCATGGGCTGTGTCACTGTTGCAGCATTTATTTATCTTCATACACGGAGCTGTAGCTGGGAGGTACAACTACCCCAAAAAGTCACTTCCCTACTGGCAAGCAGTAAGATGAAGCAGCCAAGGACCACACTCCAGCATGCAGCACAGAAAACAGCTAACCAGCTGCAACAAGCTGAGGCAGTGCAGCCAAGGTCAGTGCTATACGCACCTGTTTTCTCTGCAGCAAACATTAAATCACCCTGGCTCCTTTCCAATGAGCTTTTAATCTCACTTAAACACATTGGCTTATTTTTCTTGATACAGAGATGACATAACATCCCTGCATACTCACATAAACCAGTAAGTGATGACAAAGGGGAACAGTCTTACTGCAGAGCTTCATAGGCCACCTTCCTCTTTGCCCCCTAGACATAAACTATAGGAATTGAAAGGGTTTCTCATCACTTTTACTGGTTGTCTTAATGCTCATACTTCCTGGTTAACCTTTTTCTAGGACTTGCCACAGGATGGCTTTTGACTATCTAACAACACAGTGTGCACAGTAGTCCAACTATGGGAACTTGCTTACATTCACTTGGCTGAACTTTGGTGGGGATGGATTCAAACCAATATACTGGAAAAGAAAAAAAAAAAAAAAAGAAAAAAGAGGAAAAAAAATAGCATTCAAGCATTTGCATTTGTCAGAGTTCAACATTTAACTTCCACATCACAATTAGCAGTTCAAAGTATGAATACCAGAAAACAGCCCTTTACCTCCAATTTTCCCAAGTACCTTGTAAGGCCAAGAATGATTGAAAATGCTGAGGAGATAAGTCAAAGAACAGCCTTAAATTCCTATTCTATTCCCAAAAGTACCACGCAGCATTCGTTTTAAGAGCAGCTGTTAAGCAAGCATCAAAACCAAGATTCTGATCTGCTAACTGAAGAGATAAACCAGCTGCTATCATGGTCAGGATATAAACTAACACTTCACAGTTTCTGAACCTAGTTTTTGCCACTGGGCCAAATTCAAACCAGACTGAAGCCATGCCTAACCTTTCCTCTGCAAAAGGATCAAAGAGCAAAAACAAGCAAACAGTCCTTCTAGAATTAAGGGAAGTCTGAACCCTGGGGGAGGAGGGGGGACAATAAATCATATTTTTCCTCCTTACAGGGAAAAAAAATCTTAATAAAAAAAAATCCTTATTGGAACTGAAGCCTTATAAAACTAATGTGAAAGAGCTTATATGAGACCTACCATGGCACTGCAGTTTACATGGACTCCCACTACCTTCTGCTTTGGAATGCAATTTAGATGCTCATGACCCCAGGCCCCAAGGTGGGGACAGCCTTAAACTTCACGCATTTTCTGGTTCAGATCAAAACCTGCTTATTTTTAGAAGAGGTGCATTATTTCTATCAGTGCGTACAAAGAGAATGAAGGGGAAACAGTCAAAAACCTGTACTACAACCACCAGGGAAACACTGAAGCTGATATCTCCAGCAGGGACAGTGTTTTAAGGGTCCCTGGAAAAGGAGCAAGGACAGTCTTTGCTGTAAACATATTCCTATCCCAAAACACTATAGGCTTTCATGCTGTTTTACCTGACAGTATATTTACATGTTAGTAAAGGGGAAAGACATATTGACTATGTAAATAATTGGTCAGAATGAAAGCAGAAGTTAAACCACCCTTCAGTCCTTAATAAGGAGGTGTTCTTTACCAGTATGTCTTACAGCTATCTCAAATAATCCCAAAGAAACATAAAAAAATACTGTATTAATGTAATTCTAGTCCTCTGCAGTGAAACTCCCTATCCGGTCTCTGGTACAAAATTAAATCATTCATTTTGCAGTGACATATTGTGTCAAGAAGAGGATCAACATGTTACACTACAAAACATTATCACAACCAAAGTGGCTTTAGAAAACTTTGGTATACGATTTCAAATGGAGTTTGGTCACTATAGTAAGCTAGAAAAAGTTTAAAATCACCACATATTTATTGAGTCCCCCATTAACGTGCCAGGAATAAAACCAGAGTCATTCTACAGCAACTAATGACCAAGGTGTCCAAGGACACAGATGGATAGATATCCATTTGCATGTGTGCACACATGTAAAATCGAAAGCAATCATTTCTATGTTTAAAATCTGGATTCAGGCTCCGAATGGAGCAAATAGTGAAGTTTCATTAAAAATAAATAAATTTTTAAGTCCCTTTTTTCTTTACTGATAAGCCTACTAGCTGTGCAACAAGCCTGTCTGAAGGAACTGGATGTTCTGACAGAAGATGGCAAAAATCCACCCTGTAGTGAAAATAAATTTTGTTCCTCTAGCCTGAAGTTTTTATGCATGCAGGCCTCATTTAGACATAATCGACTGTTGGCAATGAGATCATGAACGTACATTATGCTTCAATAAAATAAAGGAAATGAGATGCCCATAAATATGTTGAAATAATATGTCTGAGATATCATCCCACAGGAAGGAAATTCCAGATTCTGACAGATAGTACCCTGCAGCATCTCAGACCTTTCTCTACTGTGTAGCCCATATGGTCTTTAGGAAGTTCCCCAGGACCAAAGAATGACAATCAGCACTAGCTATGGACAGTCCCCAATGTTCTGCACACCATTTATATCACAGATCTATTTTTAGAGAATCCTGATCTGGCATGTGAAGACTTTCAGTTTCAGGGAACTGAAACAAATATTTGCAGCTGTTGTTATACTTTACACAGAAGATCAAAACCACCATTTGATCTATGGTTCAGTGTGCATCCTGACAGGCAACAGGTCTAGCTGTCCTGCTGTCCCCTCCAGTCCCTCAAGCAGAAGCTCCTTATTTTAATGTCCTAAGGCAGGCCCATGCCATATCTCCCAGGAACTAACCACTCTCCAGATATACTCAAACACATGGGGTTTCTTCCTCAGGAGTCCGATTAGCAGTGACCAAGGAGCCTTCTGAAAAAAAACCCCACACTCAATTTAGCAGAAAGAACATAAAAAAGTGAAGAAAGCAACTGGAACAAAACCTACTGGAACATCAAATCTTCGTGCAAGTCTTGTCTTTATCCCAAAGGTTTGCCCCCCTGATAGACCCACCCTCAGCCAACATAAATTTCCAACACACTCCTTGCCAGTGACTTCCTCATGGGAACAGGTTGCTCAGAGATTATGGGGTCTCTCTCCCTGGAGATACTAAAAATTTAAATTCAAATGGTACTTGGCAGCCTTCACCTGAGCCTGCTTTGAGTAGGGCCTGGGACTAAACATTCTTCAGAGGTGCCCTCCAACCTTAACCATTCTAAAATATCCATGCATAAGATCCGGGATACTCCAATTGGAGAAGCACTGAGAAACAGAAGAGGCTTTTGTCCCTGTAACAACAGGATGACAGCAAGAATTAGGCAGGCTCCCCCTGAAATAGGCCTAAGTGATCCCTGCTTCCAGATTCACCAGAAGTTGAGCTGAAATAGCTTGTGTGCTAGGAACGCACAGGTGAAACTGGCATTTTTTTAAGGGGCAAATTAACTCCAGCACTTTACAGCCAACACTGGTTGCAGTTGGTCCTTTGACACATTCCCACAGATGCCTTCCATTTTCCCCACACTTTAACAGGCTTCAAAAGACATGACAGTACACAAGCGCACTTGACAGACGCCACCCTCAACTGGATGGGGAATCCCAAACTGGGGCAACAGGCAAATCAAGGATGAAGAAGTATCTTGCCCCAGGCAGGAATGAACTGGATGACAGCTTGGGGTCTTTTCACCCCTACTTTGTACATATTAAAAAAAGAAAAAAAAAAAATTGTTGAAAACTAGTTTTCCCTGAACTTTCAAACCGTCCAAAGTCTTATCATAAACAACAGTCTCCAATATTGAACTTCGCCCTGCTGGTTTTTTGTGACATCTTTTTGGCATCTAGCCTCTAAACACAACACCTGCATTACAAGGTATCAGGTCGACAATTACATAAATGACAGACACAGACAAGCAATAAAAGGGCAGAACTGTCTCAAAACATAATTGCCAAAAAATAGCAGACAAAGTAATGGCTGCATTTTCAGAGATACATAGCATGTAGTATTGAAAAATAAGATTAAAAAAATAATAAAAAATCACAAACACACACATTTTATATTCACTAGTCTTACATAATTCCTACACATTTCGAGTCATATTTACAATATAACTCCCTCACCTCTAGAGGGCTGCTTATTCATTTATAATGCGTGAGGCAAGATGATCTTTAATGGCATCAAAAAGGCAAGAGAATCTGTCGATTTGTGAGCACAGTAGGAAAAATAAAGAAACTACTGCTACCAAGCAAACTGCCATCACACAACTGATGCTGCTCCTATCATTCCTCTACAGAACTGCAAAGATTTTGGTGGAAGAATAGTTCAAGTCTTGCCATGCAGGCCTCATTGAGGCACAGCAGTAATTTTCAGCTTCCCTTCAAAGGATTCTACTGCACAATTTCATGATGTCATTTGCTTAAGTTTGCCAAGACTTAAATGAGGGTGACAGACCCAAAGGACAACAAAAAAATGTTCTTGCAGATATCGGGATGGAATAATTTCTATAACTTCCCTGATTTTCCATTTCTTACATAAATTTAACACACTTCAGTGTAAAAGAGACCTCAGTAAGCAAGAAGAATGTCAGTTTTGAGTACTACCTCCAGTCTTAATAAATTCAAGAATCTTTGGTAGGTTACTTTAATATTCTAGCTGTAGAAACTGGGGAAGAAAGTTTAAGTATTTTACTCCGTTTTCTTCTTCTGATGTAGTCATCTAAATGTAACTTCATTGGAAGAAAGTCTCTGTGCATCTTATGCAGCACAAACATCACCTTCATCGTAACTCCAAGGCTGTGTAAGTCCCATCTCACCTTAGCCCCACTTGGTCTATGACTATGTTATTAAAGCTATATAGTAAATAAATTCAAATATCTATAAATATGAATGGGAAACTGAAATCCCACAAGTTTAAATGACAAGCCAAGTGAAAAGTCAATTTAATTTTCCAAAACCAAAATTTTTTTTTAAATAGATGCAAAGCACCAACGGACTGAAGCAACAGACAAAGCCAGCAGACTGGAACTTCAGCATTCCTAGGTGATTAATACTGACCATGAAGATTAAAGTGACCTTGTTACACAAATGGAATCAAGGTCAGGAAACAGCACATTTGAAAGCCAACACTAGCAAGTGAGTAATAACACCCATCACAAAAGTTTCAAATGATCCCTGCATCTTACCAGAAACTGTCCTCTATGTAGAATTTTCACATTTGAAAAGTAAACTGTTGAAGAATAAGAAAATCCTCAGATACAGTATCATCAGCTAGTTCTTGACTAATAATATGCAATTATTAAAGTTAATTATTATACTGATCTCATCAGCATCTATTTTCATCTACATCTAGTTCTTACATGTTGAAACCATACATTCAGTGGAGCCAGTATATCCACCGACCTCTCATCTGGGATTTGCTCCAGCTTTCCACCAATCTCACCTACCATTCATGTTATCATTTCTGAAATATAAGCATACTCTGAGCTGCAAAGCAGGCACAGATTTTGAAGCACAAAAGAACCTAATTATTACTTCCAAGCACCAACTCATTCATGCAGACACTTAATCCCCAGGTCTTTTCAGATGAGAGAGCAGGTGGCCCACAGCTACAAACTATCAGGTATTTAAAGGTGAAATTACAGACAACATTCTTTGTTATACTGTCACTCAATCTGAGGCTAAGGAAAGTGTAAACCAGCATGATGAACTGCTGAATACACATGCTTCCATTTTGCCCACTACAGCCAAGATGAACCTGACAAGCACTCCTTACCTGTCATTGAATGAATGACATTGAGTCAGCATAGCTAAAGTTCAAAAAAAAAAAAAAAACAAAACCAAAAACTCACAACCCCAAACCATCCAAAAGTGCCTTGGGGCATGCTGACTATCATAGAATCGTAGAATAGCCAGGGCTGGAAAGGACCTTAAGATCATCTAGTTCCTACCCCCGTGTTGTGGCAGGGACACCTCACACTAAACCATATCACTCAGCTTGTTGTCATTGGCCAACTTGCTGAGGGCACAATCAATCCACTGTCCATGTCACCAACAAAGATGCTGAACAAGGCCGGTCCCAACACCGATCCCTGAGGGACACCACTCATTACTGGTCTCCAGCTGGACACTGAGCCATTGAGCACAACTCCTTGCGTGCAGCCATACAGCCGGTTCTTTATCCACTTCCAGGTCTCTTTTTTCCAAGATAAAGAGGAACATTTTTCCCTCCCTTTGCAGTTCTCTAGCACCAACACAAACAATAGCGCAAGTATGCCTAACGTGCCCAAGATTTTTAACTCAGCTAGGCTGGGTTCACAGCATAGCCTCATAGACACAGCCTTGAGAAAAGCTCAGCCCACCCCAGTAAACATGCCAAGCACAGCCACACAAGGAGCATTAGTAGAACTCTCCCTAGCTGAAAAATGGGTTGACATAGATCCAATAGCCATGTTTTCTTAAGGCTCTCTACTGTTGCTGAGCATTAGCCTATTTCTTACAGTGTTACGCATTTTTGAGCCTAATGCTGGCTAGGGTTTCCATAAGCACCTGAGGGGAGGGCTGTGACCCCCTCCTCCTTTGCCAGAGGGGCAACTGCCATCTCCAGCGTTACTCTTCCACGGCTACACATGCATCAGCTTGAAGAACAGAGAGGGAAGCTGGGTTCTGCTGGTAAAGTGGGGAGTCTTTGCTGTTCCCACCTCAGTGGCCAGTACCAAAGGCTGACAGACTGGCTGCCTGTGCCCAAGTCTACCCCAGCAAGCTAAGTGGGGCTAGCACAGAGCAGTGTTTCACAGAAATTCACACCATTACGTTATTAGTACAATCCTAGGATGATCCAGTACCTGGATGAGGCTGTACCCACACTGGTACTCTCTAACAAAAAGATGTCTGGGGTTAATACATACCAGCAACCATCCCCAGGAGGCTGTTTGAATGCAGCTTCCCAGTTCTTGGGGGGTGAAGGAAGAAAGAAAAGAAGCATTTAACTGAAACGACATGAGTCACAACATGACAGTTGGCCTCAGACCAAATGCCCTGCTCAATTCATTAGTAGCCAGTAAATCCTTCCAAGGTTGGTCACAACCTCAGCAACTGAAGAAGTCAGAATTAAGACCAAAGGGAAGAAGAGAGCATGAGATTGTCCAGCATACAACTTTTGTTCAGTTTCAGGCTAACAAAGATGAAGATTAATTGATATAGGCTACAAAAAGAAAATCTAGTGTCTGCTTCAAACTCATTCATTGTCTTTTAACCCATCTTTGCTGTCGCTCATAAAACTTCCGCCCTAGAAATCTGAGGAATCCACTGCTGAATTTAAGCCTTTAAGCAATTCAAAAAGCATATGGGAGTTAAGAGATGATATATGTTTTTAATCTTCATTTGCAAGACCTACACTTAGGCTTTTTAAAATACTGACTTACTCAAGAAAATTCTGAAGTAGAATTTAAGTGGCAATGAAGGAATGCAACTTTTTGCCACTTCAATGCTCTTCACACCAAGCTATCCCAGTAATGCAACGCTACAGGGACACAGGTAAATCACAGAATTTATGAGTTGAAAGGACTCATCAGGCACAAAACCTGAAATGCAGTGCGTTTCCAGAAATACACTGTATTGTTTCTTTTGTTCTCAAGAGACTTGATAGATACCGTATATGAGCTTCCTCTTCCTGAGGTACTTTGTTTCCTGAACATTCCCAGCACTGAAAAAGCTCGGGTCATACTGGGCAGCTGAAGCAAACAGGACTAAACCTCTCCAAAGAATCACTGCCTCCTACAGGCACAGATTCATCTCTCTGGCAACTCAGAGCACCCACAGAAGTTGCTTTTCAGCAGCCATGACATTCTAATCATTTTCGTTATATAAAGCTTGGCATTTTCAACAACAGGTTTTCCAGTTCAACCATGCCTTGTGTCTGCACACAGCCCTCTTAAATGGAGTGATATTCTCATCAGGATTTTAGCATGTTTTAAGTTATCTTACACTTGGTATTATTTCACGAACAGTCCCCATAAACACTTTCACACAATACTGCAGAGACCTTAAGTAAGGATAAAGGAACCAACATACTCAAAAAACTCTGCTCAACTTCAGAAAACCCCAAACTTATTCTGCACTTCTGCACTAAGATGCATTTCAGGATCTACCCCTGCTTTGGTGATCAGGTTTGCACTTACTGTGTGTTTTATAACACTGTTTTATAAACACGAAGCTTTGCTGAATCCATGGTACAAACCACATGTAGGTTCATGTAACATCTAGTCATACACGTCTGCTATGATGAAATCCGAAACAGTAGAATTCCTATTAATATCAATGAAACAAGAGTCACGGACCTACGCACAGATGAGTCCAGCATTCAGCCACTGCCATATGGTATCTTGTAATTCCAGTCACATTCAGGATGCTATCACAATCTGGTTTGTGCACCCTAAATTCAAAACCCAGGGGGGCGGGGGG
>JAOEHY010029072.1:12207-31495 GCA_025447955.1 Psilopsiagon aurifrons
AGGATACGGGTGAAGATACAATTCAAGACACTTTGGGAAAGTCAGCTGGTGATTTTGAAGGTAACCAAGGAATTCATCCAGGAACAGAAGTAACAGGGAACGAAGTCCATTATTTCACTGAAGCATGGAACTGGGACTGGAAGTTTGCCGCAAGGAGTGCCCAAGGGAGGCTTGAAGCCACTATGGAGCAGAGGGACACCCCATTTTCAGGTGAAAAGGCTGAAAAGTGAATTTGCCATGCACAAAATGGGATGAGGAACTGGAACAGGACCCTGACATGGTGGACGACAGAAAGAGCATCAGAACTTACCCTTTCTTCTCCCTTTGGTGAGCCTCCACCTTGGATGGTGGCAGCTGGGGGCACTATGTCCACTTGTATCATGGCAACTGCAAAGGTCTATGACATGTTTTCAGGGTCCTACCGGTAGCTGATGCAGGGAAAGGGGGATCTCTCTGAGGTAGGAAGAGACAACTGGAAGGGAAGCAACATCTGGGGTCAAGGTTGGCCAACTCAAGAGACCCCTGGAAATACTGGGCTCTACTTGGTGCCAGAAATGGGCCACCTCCACTAGGACAGAGCAGCAAACATTGTTCTAAGTGGAGACCACTTTAGCTACCCTTTGTATGTCTTAAGAGGTTGTCCATCACCCCCAGCAGGGACCAGGGAGGACATCCATCTAAAGCACGCACTGAAGTTGGAGGCAATTAAATCCAAGGGGCCTCCCACTGTCAGCATTGTGCCTCTGTTTTGGCAGCCAGCTCCAGCAGAGCAGAAGAGGGGAGATTTGATTTTAATCACACAGATTTCAGGTTTTATTTTGCTCATTAAAATTTCTGATAAGGATTTAGGCTGACATTATGCAGTATTCTGGAAGAGGATGTGTGGTGGTAGGGGGGATGGAGAGGACTGCGCTTCCTTGCGATGAGAGAAGATCTTTCTGCCTCCCCATGACAGACACAAGGATGTGAGCAGGTGTTATTTCAAAGGGAGAGGATTTGGAAAAGGAGAGGGAATCATTCACACCAAATCAAGGATCTAAGCCTTGGATTAGACAGAAAAAAGGTCCAAAGTCTGAGATTACATACTCCATTTCAAAGCCACCTCCCACAAGTCACAGGTTGGACACTCTCCTAACGAATTCTCAGACCCCATGAGAGGGAAACAAGCATTTTACCTGGCAGAACAAACCCAGAGATTGCCAGAGCCTCCCAACCTCCCCATATCTGTCAAGAAACTGCTCCAGAAACAGGCTGGCACTCACCACATAGCTATCTCCTGGCCAGGGGAAAAACAATGGAGCATGGGAAGTGAAAACGCCATTTCACTCCCTTTGAGACATCCTCCAACATGATGGTGAAGAGGAAGAGCTTGGAAAGGGGAGGGAGCAATTCCCCATTGCCTAGGAGCGCCTTGTTTGCTTGTTGATTAGGAACCAGCGAATGGGGGCATTCTGCTTCCTATTTCTTCAGCTGGCTTGACACAAATGTTACTTCAACATCTACTAAGTGTTATTCATCAAGAACAAGAAGCTTGCATGAACCCAAAATCACCTGAGCAAGGAATATATTAGTGAACAGCGAGCTTCACTGGGCTAGCTATTGCCAAGCAGTTGAATTTGTACCTATAAGCACAAAAGCATTTGGGAGCAAGATGGATTCCTTTGTTCCTAGAGGATGGGTTACTGTTCTTTTAATCAGCCTTCAACCAAGTTCTGCAGTGCCAATGAGATGGGGCTTTTAACTGTGGTTCCCTCTGTGCTCTCAGTCTGGGTACCCACCAGCTAGAAGCCAAGCAGGAGATGTGAGGAAGGAGCAGAAATCTGTGAAACAGATGGAAACTAAATCTATGGAATATCCAGTAATTCCCACAAAACCAACGGCAGCCAGAAAGACAACAGCAACAGGTTCCCGGCAACATCTCCAGCATATCTGAAGGCAGTAAAGGATTCTGGTGCGTTTCCATCAGCACCAAGAGTAATAAATACTACTGCAAAAATGGTTTTCATGGGTTTGGCACTGCCATCTGCCCCCAGGGAACATCACTTCGCAACCAGACCATGCTTGGACCTCTCTTCCGTAGTGACTGTGCCACAGTTGTGCGCAATTACCACCCTCAAAGGACAAAGAACATAAAGCTAAGGGAATCAATCATGTATTTTTAAATTGTTCTAATGGAAATCATGAGCTGGGAAGGAGCAGAAGCATGTAGACTAAGTGCACTCAACTCTCAAGGGGCCAGAAATTCATCCTGTATACCAGTAAGGGGACCACTTCATTTAATGGGTCAGCACCAGGTCCAGCCTTCCCACTGTGCATCATACTGCTGTTCCCAGATCCCACCCCAGCATGGCCATAATGCCCCAGGCAGCAGCAAGGGCCTCATATTCATTGTTCTTCATGGCCCCATCCATCAGGTGGCCCGTAGGGCACTTCAAGGCCCCCTGGTACCCATTAAGGGGGTCAGTTCCAAGTGAGAGTCAATGACAAGGCTTGGGCTGAGCCTCACAGCACATCAAGGAATAGGCAGGAAAAGCCATCTGCATCCCACAGCCAGAGTCCTAAGCAGGACTCCAGGGTTCCCATGAAGCCACCTCCTCTCAGGTTCTGCAACTCATTTATTGCATCTCTCCTCTCTCTTCACCCCCACCTTCTATGTCTTTATTATCTTGCTTTTTCTTCCTAACCAAAGGGAAAAGAAAGAAAAGGAAATCTCTCCACCACAATAGCATGTCAGGCTCCTATCATTTTCAAACCCTCCTCTCCCCTCCTTTTCAACTCTCCTTACTTAAAGGAGAATTTCTCTTCATTAAGATTAAGCCTCATTTCAGGCTCATCTTCTTTTCTCTCATGCTCCCTTTCTCCACAGTGAATGGAACGTGATCTCCATCAACCCCTCCTCTTGCTTTCATCACCAAACCTTCTTCCCCACGTACAGAATCACCCTACCAACCATCCTCCCCATCCTCACATCTTGCTATTCTGCTGCAGGCAAATCACCTCCACTGATGGCAACAGTTCCCTTCACAATCCCCTCCTCTCTCCCCCCACAACTACCACTTTCGGCTCATTCTTTTTAATCGGGAGGCATTTTCTCCCACATAATGGAATGAGACCATCTCTCCTCCTTACATTCTCACCACTGGTTTTCCCTGCCTTAAATCTGCCCACTTTCTTTCCTGGAAAACTGCAGGAATGGATGTGGGGGGACCCATTCTGTTAACCTGTACCCTGTGAGAGTCACCAAGAGACTCAGATCATGCGAGCCTTGGTGTCCCCTTGTAGCAACCAAATGGTGTTAGTGGGACTGTCTCCTGCCCTCTACGCTCTTCATAACATGTAGCACCACTGGATAAATAACTACTTGGAACTGCCTTCAAAGACATCTTGGAGTGGAATCCTGACACGGTCTGCACATCTCCCTTTGCTCAGCGGCTGATGCTGATGACCCCATCCCTCTTCCCAATTTCTCCTGCCTTTGCTCTTCTTCCCTCCCTCCCTCTTCCCAACACTTTCTCTTCCTCTCTCCAGCTTTTTCTCCATCTAAAGCACGTATTTAACATTCTCCGAGGCTCAGGGCCAGCCGGCTCGTTAGTTTTCCTACACCTGGATCAGGATCTGGAGACAAATTGCTGCTTCATTAGAGAAGCTGAGGCTCTAATCCCTTTTTTTTCCTCCACGCTGTTTAACTTGTAAGGACAACAGATGGATACAGGGCTGCATAATGCAGGCTCCTTAAGATCCATCACACAGGCTTGGAAGTGCAAAAACACGAGGCTGAGGAATGTGAAACTAGAGCAGATCTTACAGCGGTCACCTTAAATTAGGCACAAGGAGAAATGTGCCAAGACTAGAACTGGACCAAAACTGCCAACTTGTTTTGTTGAAGATGAGAGGAAAACCCAACTTTTTCCTCCATCTCCCATAAAATGACTGAAGTTTTTTTGCTTCCCTCCAATGAAAAAGAACAAGCAACAGAATCCAGCAAAATTAGCTACAGAATGAACAGGTCCCTGGTTTAATTTAGTTTCGAAGGGACGGTGAGCACAAGCCACAGCATGAGGAACAAAAGGAGCTGCCTTCTCTCTCACAAAGACAAGTGAAAACCTTGACCTACCAAAAACTTCCAGCAAACATCTTCACTGTGGACACAAAAAAAGACTTCCTGGCAGTGGGAAAACAGAATGTAAAGAACTTTTCTAGCTTAGGGAATAAGCATCTGAAGGAAGATGAACTCAACTGCAGGGCTCTCAGGTGCTGCAGTGGGTCTCTGCTCCCCATCCCTTCAGATGTGCAGAGCAGCACATCTGCTGAGCATGCCAAGTCAACTGGAGGTGACTCTTCTGGTGCTTTGATCCACCTGAAGTGCACTTAGAAGCCTGTATGGTGAGTATGGGACCTATAGGGAGAGATGTCCTTCACTCTGGCCAAAATCCAGCTCTCCTCAGCCTCCACTGAGCTAGAACTGGTGGTGGCAAAGGCTGAGAACACCCTCTCCTTACAGCACTGGTGAAAGGTGCCACATAGGTTGACTGAGTTTCTGAATCGTCAGCTGCCAAGAGGCGTTTTCACTCCTCCATCTGTTTAACTGCTACCTACCAGAACACGGCTGCTGGTGACCCAGGAACACTGACTCTGCCCCCCCCCCGAATGCAATTGTTTAGATGACAAAGCTGAGAATGTTGCAATGTCTCAGGTCTCCAAACACTTAATTCCTCTTGGTGGTGATACTAAAACAAGGCTGGCATTTGGTACTACCAGCTCTTCCTGAAAGAGCCTTTGCTCTGAAGCAAGCCAAAGCAAATCAGTGCCCTGCCTTTTGCTGCAGCGCATTTGGGGACATCTGCGCCCTCAGGGTACCAGCAAGCCTCAGAAAGAGCAATGCTTGTGCAGGGATGGGCAAATGCCTTCCCAAATCCCTTAGGACCAGCCTAGCTTTGCAGGCTGCCCACCCCAACACGCTTGCCACTGATTTAGGGATTTGTCTGGACAATGGCAGGATGGCAGCTCCTACCCAGGGGCAGGCAGATGAATAGGCACAAGGCTCCCTATTTAACACGCACAATAAAGCATCCCGGCTGCCGGCATGTAGGTTCACACGGCATTTGTTCACGTTTCCCTGCTTCTTGGACTCTCTCCTGGTCCCTCTCACAGCTTGGAGGCAATAACTTGCCTTCTTATCTGACCCAGAAGGACAGCCAGCTGCCAGCACACAAACATGGCCTTTGTTTATTCTTAAATGAAAGCTCAGTTAATTAAAACCAGAAATCATTTTCTCTTATCTGCAGCCTCTGGCCTGTGTGCGGTGGGCAGGAGGCTCCCCAACCATTCGCACCCCCTTGGGCTGCTGTCAACAACATGCTGTCCCAATAGCCCCGCTGGCGCTTGTGCAGCATCCTTGGGGATGCATTTCTAGGAGACAAGAAATTTCAGGGCAGGCAAGAGCATCTCTGCATTCCCAGGCAGGTTAATGCCACTCAGCACTTCCCCATTCCCTGCTTATGTACAATGAGTTTAATAGGGCTCTGTGTTTGCAATCCTGGGTTGATAAAGGTGACACTTAGAGATGCCACTGCTGCAAATACCACCTCACAGCCTACCACGGGATCTTGCCCAGCCCCATGCAAAGATCTCTCCCTCTTCCTCCCATAAGCCTGTCATTCATGGCCACTGGAGCTGGTTGTCACCCTGACAGGCAGCAAACAAGCAAGAGCCCCCATCACCGAAGCAGAGGAACTGCTGCTTGCATCCAACCCCCCTCCAGCACGGCTCCAGGCGTGCTGGAAGCCCTCGCCAGCAGCAATCATGGTTATGCAAGGCAACAGCTTGATAGAGTGAGGGTTCTGCATGCTGAAAATTGAAAGTGATCGACTTGCACCTCGCACGGAAAGCAGAGAAAATCACATTCAACTCATTGAGAGGCTTTAACAGCAGAAAGATTGATCAACTTGATGAGAAGTGACTCTGTGTGCCAGCCTCCTTCTCCCCCCGCCGTTGATACCAGTTTCGGTGCAAACAAGGCAGCTGAGGGCTGGGAAGAGACAACTCGGTGCTAACTGGGGAGCACGGGGGATGCGGGGCTGAGATGATGCTGGTACCTGTCCCCTTGCCTCAGGGCATCACTTCTCCCATGGGAACCTCTTCCAGAGCTCACCCACAAGTCATGGCAAAACCTCTCTGATGGGTGATGCTGGTACAGGCAACAAACAGCTCTCACCTTACTGGCACAAAGAACACAGTGATGCACCGGTGCAGATGGGTCCCCCACCAAACCCACCATGCTTTAAACCAGTACAGTTATCCCCATCCATAATACAGAGCTACCCTCACGCCATCCATTACACATCAGCCCTGCCAATATCACCGGAGTGATTCAATAAAAGCAGCAGCAAAGTGTATTGCCTATCCCAGGGTCAATTCTCTGCCGAACGGGGAGGGTGCAATTACTGAAGGACATCAAAGCTCCACCGAATATGGTGGCTGATGTTAATGTATGTGGGTACCACAGAAGATGGAGCAGCAAGCTGCATGTTGATCTGGGGAGATGAGGAGGATGCCCGATATGGGGGACCTGCACCTCCCTTCCCTCTCTCCTCATCGGGCACTCATCACTTTGCCATTTACACGCGTCACACCAAAAATCTTACTCATTAAGTGGGGATTGGATTTCCTTAATTAAAGCCCAAGAAATCAATTCACCTCCTCAGCAAACAGGAGCTGCTTGAAACAGAAGGAGGAAAAGGTTTCTCTCCCTTTCACCCCAAGCCTTCCTCTGATGCCACAGGCAGTGCACAAGGGAGATGGGGTCTGTGTGGAAAGTGGGGAACTGCTGACAAGAAGAAAGGGATTTCAAAGCAATTAACACCCCCAAGCTCCACCATCAGGTTGACAAGCTCTTGCAGTAGCCATCACTCAAACCTAAGGATTCAATTAATTTCTCTCCTTCCCCCCCCCAACTCCCCCAGCAGCTCTGAGTAGCAGAATGGCTCCAGTGAGGATAGAAGATTTAAAAGCAAATAGAAGAGGTTGATTTTAAAAGAGATAAAAGCCTCCTTTCTGTGCGTCCCCTGACTGCCAGTGGTGGGGTTTTTCTCCCTTTGCTCAATGCCTCATTGGCACAGCTCAGACCCAGACATTTTGCAGCTACCCCTGGATATTGGGATGTGCTTGTTTTCTTTTTACATCCTGCAGGATCTTAATGCCAGCCTCAAGTCTCACAGGTAAAGTCCTGCTCGACTGTGATGCTTTGTCCATGCTAATGGATGGAGCGACCCCAGCAGACGAACCGGCATTGACTCTGCCGAAAGATCCTAGCAGATGTAATAGTGGTGATGTGTGGCAAGGGAACCCAAGAGCACACTTTTCATGTGATTAAGACCATTAGTCAACATATTGCATGGGGTCTATTTCCAGCCATGTGGGACAGGCTTCATTTCCAGTTCCCCCACAGCAAGTTGAGTCTGTGGGACCTCGTGCTTTACAACACAACCCTCTGCCAAGGGGGAAGCTTAACACTGCTTCAAAGAGATGACATTCAGACTGCTGGTGGCAATCTGCAGTCTGAGCATGAGTCTCTCCTCCAACCCAAGCAGATGATCTCAGCTTTTCACTGCTTCAGGTTGTCTCTTGGGGTAGATGCTTCCACCCAAATCTGTTCTTGCCAATCTTCTCTACCTCTAACAGCCTAAACTAAAGGAGTCCTTTAATATCTCTGTCTCTCCATGCAATAAAAACATCACAATAATAACATCTCTTCCTGAGCACCCTTAATCTGTAGAGATCCAAGCACTTTAGAAAGGAGCAAAGCTATTATATTGAGGGGATGGAGGGGAAAAGAACAAGGACATACAAAATTCTAGGGACTTACACAAGGAAATCAGCAATGCAAGCAACATACACACCCCCATCTCTCAAACCTGCCTCCAAAGGCTGGGAATCAGAGAGGAAATAAAAAGTATAGCAACCAGAAAGCAGCCAGGCTACAGAGACAAGTGAGCTGGAGCAGTGTCCATGGGCAGCAGAGGCTGAGGGCTGGGAAAGGGGCTTCAGTAAGCAGCTAAAACTCTCCACAAGACCATAAGAAGGTTGCTTTCTTCCCTTCCAGGGAGGAAAAGGAGGCAATGGTAACCTCAATTACACATCCCCTAGGACACAGAGCATCCCCCTCCACCACCTCGAGCTCAGCCTCCACCACCCATGGGAAGACCCCAAAGCCACCCAGCTGAGTCAGACCTTACAATTACTCTTTATCACGCCCTCCACAAAGTGCCAACTGGCTACAGAGATAGCTGGGGAGCAAGTTAGACAGACCTACCATTGGCACAAGGAGCCAAAACCCACCTTACTGCAGGCCCTGCACACCACTGAGTGCCTGCCTTGAGCTGCACCCATTAAATACCCCGCAGCCATCACTGAAATCAATCCCTCCCATTTGCCAGCACTTAGTCATTCCTATGCAGCTGGGGAAATCCTCATGGAATACACACTCCAGGAGGTCAATCAAACCTTCTCCCAGGTGGTGATAGCAAACCTTTGACAAACTCCCCTGTACCAAGCTCGTGAATCAACTGGGTTTGTGCAAACCCTGCTCCCAAGGATGAAGGAGGACATGGAGATCTCCAGGGGTGATTCAGTTATGTTTTGATGCAGCAGGATGCCCAAATCTACCAGGAGGACTGGCAAGCCCTGGAGTTATGAGCCAGGCTTTCCTGCAGGCATCTCATCAGTATGAGGAACACTCCTTCAGATGCAGGGCCAAAGCAGCATGTGTTTGCAGCAGCACAGACAAAAGTAGGGAAGAAAAAGATGCAAATATCTCAGGAATGTGCCCGGCAGCCTTTTGTGCGAGCACATTAGAATACAATACAAATGTGACTAAAAAAGACTCAACAGAATAAATACTGCACTTAGAATAGGCCTCGGGGAGAGAAAGAGATTTAATGGCAACATATTAAAAGTAAATCAACACAAAAGGTAACTGGGAAGGGAAGAGATATACCAGCTTACGGATTAGAGCACAAAGCTGTAATATTTACCCACGAGATTAAGGCACTTATAGGAAATGAAATATTGTCCTTTTGAAATAATTCAATCCCTCATCTTTATCCAGGAGGATTGGCCATATCGAGCTATTTTAGAGATGTAGACAGAAACTCACACCTATTATTGGCAGAGGGATGTCTGCGTCTGGCATGGCTGCTCCATACAAACTTGATGTTTTCCAGGGAAAACTCATCTTGGAGCAGCCAAAGACTCCAAAGCATAAAGCAGCCCTTGCCTACATGTCCATATTCACACCCAGCAGCACTCTGCAGTGAGCAGAGAGGTTTGGAGTCCTTGAACAAAGCAGAAGATGATGACTCCTGAACATTCTAAGGGGGAACTTGGCTTCCCACTAACTCTCATGCACTCAGTGCGTCCTGGGGTGCATTGATCTGCTGCTCTCCTGGGCAATTGAGTCTGGAGGGTGCTAAGGGCTAACAGCAAGACTTAGATTTAGGTGAGATCTTAGGAGGAAATTCCTCACTATGAGCATGATGAAAGAATGGAACACCAAGAGAAGCTGTGGTTGCTCCATCTCTGGCAGTGCTCAAGGCCAGGTTGGACACAGGGGCTCAGAGCAACCTGCTCCAGTGGAAGGTGCTCCTGCCCATGTAACTGGATGAGCTTTAAGGTCCTTTCCAGTCCAAACCAGTCTATGATTCTATGTCCCCGTAGGTAGGTGAATATCACCACTGCAGCTGCCAGTGCCTCAGTTTCCACACCTGCAGCTCGGTGTCTTTCCCTGCTGTGTGAGAAGCTTTGGGGCTATTACCCAAAACACACTTGAGGAATGCAGTATCTCATCACCACACATATCACATCTCAGGTAAATACAAACGTTAACAACTCAATTTGAGTTCCAGGTGCCAGCCAGAGCTGGCAGGCAATAAAAACAGACACTCTTCCTACTCCTCAACTGCAAAGCTTTTCCTAAACCAGATACCTCAGCTACTTGAATGCTCCCAGTCAGTAATTAAAGCATCTTTAGCACCTCACAAACTTTAATAGACTTATCCTCCCCAGGCCCCTCATGGGGACCATCTTTAAAGCCAGAAAGCCGGGAGGCAGGAAAAACAGACCTTCTCAAAGTGCTGTCTCCCAGTTGTGTTGGAGAACCTGGTCAGCACAGCTTGTGGCTTGGAGAAACATCCCTTTTCCCGTGTTATTCTTTTAATAACTGATGGAGAACAGTATATTAAAGCCCTCCTGCATGCTTCGGGAAGTGAGCCCAGCCACTGTAACAGGAGCATTAGGAGAGATGCTGATATAGCAAAACTCTGAAACACTAAAATCAGGCTGAGTTGAAAGCTCCTGGGTTAATTCTGATGATCAACACACCACCGCAACAGCCTCTTCATGACGCCACATCCAGGAGTGTCCCCCCAGAGCATCTCACCCAGAGCACCCCACAGTGCTGAAGTGGTTAATGCCATTTTGAGTGCATGGAGAGCCCAACAGATGCAGTCCCACTCTGCTCTTTATTTAATACTCATTATATGGATAGTAAATGTGACCCTGCTGGTTTGCTCCCTGTTTCCCCAGCTCTGGCAGTGGCACTTCTCCCGAGGCAGCCTCCCCTACTTGGCAGAGTTAAATTGCACTCTGATTCTATTAAATGGTACTAAATGTCTTTGAAATCAAAGAGCAAATATAATTTAAGTGCCATTTGGGTCTTCCCACAGGTTCTCAGCTGTTCCACTCAGCAACCAACCTGTAGAAAGCTGCCTGGTGACAGGGGTGTAGTTTCAAAGGAAGCACACAGCCAGGATATACAATACAATTCCCTTCCACAACACAATTCCCTTCCACAACACGTCCTTTATGAACATTCACAGTGCACCGTGGTTACAGCTTAAAACAATACAATTGCTATAATAAGAAGCGAGGAGGAGGAGGAGGGAACAGTTATGATAACCAGAGCAAACCAGGGCAGGGATGCTGGTGACAGCATGCGCATCACAGCATCGGGATACCCATGCAAAGGAAAGGGAGGCTGAAGCTGAATAGAAACCCTGCAAGTCTCACCTGGATCCCAAAAGCAGCCTAAAGATGCTGCACACACCCAAGTCCCAGGAGCCCCCAGACCTAAATGCGCCCCAGTAGAATAAAAACATCACCTTGACACTGCATTTTTACAGCCAAATTGGCAGGGAAAGGTTTCGATAGGGATGCTTGCATCTCCCCTTGGGAGATCCAGGGAGATTCCAAGGGGAGCAGTGGCCGGCAGGCAGGGAGGAAGAAACTAGAGGGGGAGAAGTGACTGCTACAGCAAGAAAGGACCTGTAAGCAGAAAGTTAAGATGATAAAGAAACCTTAAGATGCCAGTAATGTACTGCAATTTCAAGGTTGGTTTTTAAGGGCAGGGGCTCAATAGAAGCAAAAAGCACTTAATTAAGGTTTTCTGAAACACCAATTGACTTGAGGCACTTTCAGACTCCCAGCAACTACCAACCAGGCACGTTTAAAGGTAATGTGAAGCAGAGAGAGAAAAAGGCACCTTTAAAGCACCCTGCATTGGGTACCAAAGCAGGAAGAATCTCACCCGAACAAGTTCTTGGCACGGAGCATCGCTCCACAAGGCTCCAGCCGAGCCACAGCTCACCTACAAATGAGCATAGCTGCAGCCAGCAGCTCTGTGAAGTGAGGAGACAGCCTGCCAGCAGACAAGGATGCTCCTTAGCTCCCACCGAGGAGGGAAATGATCCCAGGGGCAGAGCTGGCAATGGCAGAGAGGGCAGGGATGAGCCCAAACCTCCCCACCAGCCAGGGGGAAGAAATGCAGCTGCATACAGCCTTTCCCTCTCTAGGGAATGACAAAATAACAGCCCCATCCATGGTGGATTCTGACAACTGCTTTCTCTTTTCCTATTCCCTACTGCTGCTGTATCACTGATGGACTCAGTTGGCTCCATCAATGCCCATGGTCTGGCTCCATCAACACCCATTGCCTGGCTCCATCAATACCCATCATCTGCCCCCCCCACCTCACCCAACACCCAGGGCATGATTGCAAACCTAAGGATGCTTAAGGATGCAGCGGTATGACACAGAACATGATTAGAGCATCAGCAATAAAAGCCACCAGAAGGCAAATCTGAGTTGTTCAGATCCAGAAGAGGACTCAGACTTCAGCTTCCTCAGCACGAAGCCACAAATAGTTCAGGCCCTCCTCACTCTCCTTGTGCTGGTGGAAGGGACTAATTGTATTTTGAGAGAGAAGCAAATCATTACTGCAATCATCTGCACCAACTCCAATAATAGCTGATCTTCCTCATAAGCCTCATTAGGCAGCCAGCATCGTGCAAAGGCACTGTAAGGTCAGAGTACAAGGTTGTGCTCTGTCAGGCTGTACCTCCCTCTTCATAAGCATCTCCTAAAACCACTCCAAGCTGCTAAATAGCACCTATTTGCAGCAAGAAAAGTGCTTTATGCACTAAACAAACATCTCAGCAGCTCACCGTACAGGTAACAGCTCTCCAGAATATACCCCTTGATAATAAATAGGTAGCTCTGATGTGCAGCTTCAGAGGTAAAGAAAGGGTTTTGTGTTGGCTGTAAGGACATGGCATCAGTTCCCAGACTCTCTCCTCCATTCAGCTTTCTGCTTTGGGGGAGTCATGGATTAGGCAGCACAATTGGGGGCTGCAGCCAAAAGGGGCCTCAGTAAAACAGCCCAGCCAGCACCGCAGTTCCCAATCCTCAGTGGGTTCCCCAGGCTTTTATCCCCACATTCTGGAGCTACTCAGTTGCCAGCTTGAGAACCAGGCATGGGTTTCCTAAGGAAATTAAAGGCTCTGCAGGGATGGATGTGCTCCTGACTCCTGTCCCGTTGCTGGAGAGCATCCCCAAGCCCCAGGGATGCTGCTGTAGCCGAAGCACCTGCATGGGAACAACCATTAGGTATTAGGCTCCTAAGTGGCACCAAAGGTGTTTGGCAAGTGTCGTGGTCCTCCCCCTTTCCCCAACACACAACCCAGCCACAAGAGGAACCACGGACCCGTTTTTATCCTGTGTTGCTCCCCTGTAGTAAGAGCAGCTGAAGGTTTTAAACATTCAACACCGCCTGGCCAGACTGGGATGCGGTACAGAGCTGCACACATCAAAAGATCTTCAGCTCACAAGATTAAAAGGCTCCAGGGATGGGGAATAGGAAGCAGAGCTTCTCACCTCGAGGTGGCTGGCCTGATTTCTAGGTCAGGAACAAGCTAAAGCCCTAAGGAAGGGCTAACTAAACAAGTTTCTGAGGAGGAAGCAGCATTCAGCTGGCCCTTTCTAGGGGAGAAACAGCAAAAGCCATAGAGGCTGGCACTGCTTCATCACATTAAACATCCCCAGGGATCTATGATGGGCTGAGGACACAGGTTCCACCACACTCCATGGCCACAGAGAAGAGGGTATTTAAGGAGTGGGACATTTCAGAGGGGAAGCCTGCCCCCAAACCCATGCCTGAGGCAACCCAGGGTGTCTTCCACATGGCTCACCTATGGAGGGATGCTCCAGCTCTCTCCATGCGGGCAGGAGTTCCCCGCACGGCACGGGGACCTCACTTCCACGTGGGAACAAAGCAAGGCACGCTGAATTCACACCTCAGCTCCCTCCCCAGCAATTCAAGAGCCCAGAATTCCTGGCTGGGCTGGCAATCCGGCACTTTCTGCCAGCTCTGGCTGCACACAGCGTTATAAATAGCCCGCATGCCACAGCCTCAGCGTCGAGACTCCCACAGGCGCGCTTTCAGCTGTGCCCCGTTTGGTGCCTCCTTCCCATCTGATCCACAAGGAGAGGTGGGCAACAGATGGAAGGAGTTCTTCATCTCTGTCTCCAGTTTTAACCCCGCTGCACGTGGCTGGGAAGCCACTGTTGAGGAAGAAGGAGGTGCTTTCAAGAAACCCACCTTCCCAGCAGCGTTGCAGTGCTCGAGGGTACCTTTAACTGGCAGAACAGAGGGAAGGAGCAGCGTGGCTGTGCCTGCAGGTTGGATCCAGGCTGGATCTCAATGGTGCGGATGAGAGAAGGGCTTTCAGGAATTCAGGGGAGGCTCACATCATCTTGGGGATGAGCCATCTGTTGCCACTGGGATGATATCATAGTTACTATATGCTGAACCAAGTAGTTCTGCCATACTGAGGTTAAGCCATCATCTCCATTCCCTGGACTTCAGCAAGGATGGGACAAGTCCTTAGGAGCTGATTAAAGCCAGCTTCAATATTTAAGGGTAAGACAGCTCTCAACTGCTCTGTCCATTTGGATATTGCTCAAATAGGAAGATCATCCCCTCCTAAAACCTCACCTCAGTAAAACAGCTTTTTCCTTCTAAATGTTAGGTTCTCAGTTAAAGAATTAGTACAATTACAGACAGGTTTGGTTTGGTTTGGAAGGGGCCTTAAAGCTCACTAGTTCCAATCCCCCTACCATGGGCATGGAGGAGCCTGGACACCTACCATAGAATCATAGAACCAACTAAGTTGGGAAAGAGCTTTAAAATCATCAACTCCAACCTTTACCCCAGCACTGCAAAGTCCACCACTAACCCATGTCACTGAGGGCTTCACATAGACTGGACCTTTAGGGACCTAAAAGCAGGTATCATGAAGCTAACCCAGATCCCCAAACCAACCACATGAGCAATGAGGTCCTCCAAACCAGCGTGTTTATAACATGCCTTATGACCTGCCTCAATTTGCAAGCAGTGATTTACAAGGGGGGGAAACCAGCCTGACAGGGCTAAAGCCTGCTGAGCTGCAGCAGATGGCTTACTGCAAGAGCGGGGAAGGAGGAGAGAGATCTCCACGCAGCTCCCAAAGGTTGCCTCCTCTTCTTAGTCTGCTCCTTCCCCACACTCCTCCTCTCCAAGACAGAGGGAAATATGCTGGTGAAATCCCACACAAGGCGCTACTTGACTGACTTCTCCAAGTTACTTCCCTCCCATCCAATTTCTCCTAACTTTGCAAGCAAGCCATGCCCCACTGAGAGGAAACTTGGCCAGCTTGTCAGCCTTCAAATCACGTTAAGGCTTGCCCTGCTGCACCTCAGCAAGGGCTCACCAAGGTCTTCGAGTAGACCTCATGCAGCTCAGCAGCGCAAGGTGAAACCAAGTGGCTACAAAGCAGCATGGATCGAACCCAACAGAGAGATTTGTAGCAAGCTCCATGAAGTGGAACCGCCAAGCTTCTCACGGCTTTCATTATGACTGGCAACATTCCACAGTATAAAAACAACTCGTGTTTCTATGGCACCTTTCATCCCACAGGTCCCTAAAGTCAAAGCCCTTTGCAGATGGGGTGGGAGTATGCACACTGAGGGCACTGGGATGCAGCCACCTGCAGAGGAGTGTGATGCTCCAGCCTTAAAGCAGTGAGGAATGCTGGCTGGGCTCCATCCTCCTCCTGCATTGCAGGGGTACACAGCACGACTGGTTCCACTGCCATCAGGCTGACATACACAGCATCAAGCCTATTTTATCTACGGGGCAGAAGGTGAAATTCTGCCTTCCAATATATGAAGGGGGCTACAAGGATGCTGGAGAGGGACTCTCCAACAGGGACTGGAGAGATAGGACAAGGGGTGATGGATTCAAACTGAAACAGGGGAAGTTCAGGTCGGATATAAGGAGGTTCTTTCCCATGAGGTTGCTGAGGCACTGGCACAGGGTGCCCAGAGAACCTGTGGCTGCCCCATGCCTGGCAGTGTTCAAGACCAGGTTGGACACAGGGGCTAGGAGTGACCTGCTCTAGTGTGAGGTGTCTGTGCCTACAGCAGGAGGTTAGAACTGGATGAGATTTAAAGTCCCTTCCAACCCAAACCAGTCTGGGATTCTAAACTGGAAGATGAGAAGCATATTCCATGTCCAGACGGTTGGAGCTGGACCTCTGAAGGTCCCTTCTGACCTCATCTATTCTATAATTCTATGAAGTCTGATCCCCTGATTTGTCTTTTTCTAGTGACTTGGTTCTAATGCCACTTCTCTGCCTATTTAAATGCATGCTGCTTTTCAAGTTTTCTATTTCAAAGTCCCTGAGATTTCTCCCTTTTGGAGAAAAACTTCCTCCCCCTGCACCCGTTCATTCCACATGCCTTCTTGCCTATGAGAAGGGACATACATGGGGGGTTGATAACCCTCTCTGTGCCTTCTTTCCATCTGTACTGAAGCTCTTTCCAATCCCAACAAGCTGCAAAGGGGGACTGTGAAAGGAATAGAAGGAAGCCAAGCCCTCAACCCACCCATCCGTGCCTTTTCTCAAGGTCACCTGCAGGCATTTGACAGATTTTCTCCTCGTTTAAGCAGCAGAGGAGCCTTTCCAGGAAGGAAACAATTTCCTCGAGGGTGAAGGAACCAGAATTATCCATTTGGAAAAACGCCGTCTCGTCAGGCTTGACACATACACAAAGGCAGCTGTCCTGCAAGAGTGATGGAAGCACAGCAGGCAAGACAGTGGAATTCCACAGAACAGCCTTTGGAAGGATAAAATATTCACCATCAATTGCAATGCCATTTGGGATGCAGCATTCAAAGAGAGGAGAAGAAAGCAGAGCCTCAGCAATGACATTTGGCTCCTGACCACAACGTGCTGCCAGAGCCCCAAGGAGAAGTGAGAGGCCAGCACAACCTTCCAGCAGCAAGGATCTAGCTCCCATCCTGCTCTTATAACCAGCATCTCTCCCAGTATTTCACCAGGAATATTAACATCTTCAACGTCATTTTGATAAGCAAAAAGGAAGAAGAGTTGGGGTAGTGGAAGGTGTCCCTCCTCGTGGCAGGGGATTGGAACTGGATGAGCTCTAAGGTCCCTTCCAACCCAAACCAGTCTGGGATTCTTTGAATAGATGAGGATGCAGAAGACTTCCACAAAGTCCCGAAGGAAGCAGCAAGGAGACATCCTCTTCTGGATGGGGGAACTGCCATTTTCAACTGAAGATGAAGCTGCTTTAGCAGGGAGTTCAGACCAGTGATGGAGCCAGCTACCTGCATTCCATGAGCTGAAGCTCAGATCAGCTTTTCCTCAGCACAGACTGAGCAACCCTCCACCCAGTTACATACAAGTTACTTGTCCAGTCTGTACCAGTTCACACCCTGCACTGGTGACAGGGAGGGGACTACATACACCACTCAGCACAGAAATTCATCACCAGCTTTCTGACTTGTTCAGCCTTTTCCCTTCCTTTCTTCCTTTGTCTCCCCCCGGCTGCCCAGATTTCCCACAGAAGGTGAACGCTTCCCATGGCAATCGAACTTAAGGATGAAAATCCAAGTTTCTGTCAAAAAAACCCAACCCGTTTCCCTGTAAAAATTCTCCACCAACTCTAAAAAGCAACAATAACACTTGGATCTGAACAGCCCTCGGCTTGGTTTTGTTGTTTGCAAACTCTGCTGGAGGCTTTGCCCACCTGTAGTTCTGATTTCATTGCTTTGTTCCTGGCTGTCAAACTTCATCTCTTCTTTTTTTCCACCCTAATGCCATATGTTACCTAATGAAAAACGTTTCCATATTCACACCTGAAATGAGAGTTCTGGGCGAGTGCTTGTCTACCGAGCCCTTATGGAATTTCACTCATGAAAAGGCAAGAAAAAGGCCTTACAGAATAGAGAGGAGACCCTTTTCTTTTCTCCTCCCTGTGCCTGTTCTACAGAAGCTGCCTTTCAGCAGAGAGGCATGGAAACTTCAAGTATTAAAAGGGTAAGAAGAGAGTTTGGGCCATGAGAGCTGTGCCCAAACAGCTTCTCCCCTCTAACAGTGGGCATGTGGCAAGGCTACCTTGCCTAAGCTACAGAACCCTTTAGCGGTAAAAAGAAGCCAAAGCTTCTTCATCCTCCCTCTCTTTGGAGGTGACCTTGCTGTTGGAGCAGCTTCCCTATCCTATTTGACTTACCAAGTCCCCTTGTTTTCCTGAAGGGCTGCAAAGCAGGTATCTGCAGCCTTGGCAGAGCCCTACACAAGGTAAAACTCCTGCAATGGGGTCAAAACCTCTTGCAATGGGGTTGACACCTCCTGCAATGGAGAAGACATCTCTTGCAGTGGGGCAACACCTCTTGCAATGGGGATGACACCTCTTGCAATGAAGACAATACCTCTTGCAATGGAGATGACAGCTCTTGCACTGGGGACAACACCTCTTGCACTGGGGACAACACCTCTTACAAGGGAGATGATGACACCTCTTGCAATGGGGATGATGACACCTCTTGCAATGGGGATGATGCCCTCACACAGGCTGCTCTCCAGCAGGCACCACACATGCAACATCTCTGCCAAAAGCCTTCCCAAGCAACACCCAGATACAGACACAGCAACATCATGACTCAGTGGTAATGACCCTGCTCTACAGCACCCGATGTCCCCAACACCACTGAGGATTCATGCCAAGGACAAGAAGTTTCAGGTGCTTCCAAGGAAATCTGACATACTTTTGGAGGAGAACTTGAAAAACCAAGGAGCACATTGCTTGCAATAAGGGCTTGAAGTGCCTGCAGAGGGGTAAAATAGACACTTAATCTGATTTCTTGTCTGAACAGCTGAGTGGAGTACAGAGCATGGATGGGGAGAGGGACCTGGTGTGCCTTCACATTCCTGCTTGGCACATGCAGCACCACGCAGCAAGGAAGGAAACCCAGCAATCTGGATGGCAGAGGCTGCACCCAAATCATTTGCAGCACCTCACCATGGCCCCAAAATACTTCGCAAAGGACAAAGAGATCCATTTATTGCACCTCCTCTTCCCTTCTGGGAACACACAGTCCCAAGCCTTAAAAGAAATCATCATCAGGGCAATCAGGATTCCATCCTTCCCATCTCCTCAAGGCCAGCGGGGCAGGAATGAGAAAGAGATGCTGAGAAGGAAGGAAAGCAGCCCGACAGCAGAGCTGCTGGATGTAAAGCAGCAAAGCGAGCTGCTGCAGAGGAATATGTAAGTCCTGGAGGTGGTCCTGCAAGAAACTATTCTGTTTTGACAAGGAGGATGGTGCAAGGTGGGGAACTATTATGTTTCCATCACGCTGATTTCAAAGCCTCTAGCAGACGTCAGTGAGCAGCAGCGCCCGGAGCGATTCCAGCAGCCCCCGCGGGGCACAGGGACCCTTCGCTTCCCACCACTCTGTTTCCACTAGCAGCCCACGAGGACTTCACAGAGAAACTGCCTCTGCCATGTCAAGGATGGAGGAAGAACAGGTTGAAAATGCATTTTGTTTACGTGTGGGCAGCAAGACGAAGGGAAGATTTATTTAAGACGTCAGGAGACGTTTTGAGCCCCTTCCCCC
>JAOEHY010029074.1:0-54476 GCA_025447955.1 Psilopsiagon aurifrons
ATGAGGAAGAAATTCTTTACTGTAAGGGTGGTGAGGCCCTGGAATGGGTTGCCCAGGGAAGTTGTGAATGCTCCATCACTGACCGTGTTTAAGACCCAGCTGGAGAGAGCCTTGGATGATACGGTTTAGTGTGAGGTGTGTCTGTCCATGGCAGGGGGGTTGGAACTAGATGATCTTAAGGTCCTTTCCAACCCTAACTATTCTATGATTCTATAAAAACTAGCCCTAGGTAGAAACAGCAAGTAAGAAAGAAAACAAATGAGCAGGACACCTAAGAAAGGCTCTGCAGATTGCCTTGTACAAGGGCATCCTCTCTTCACTGCTGAGACTACATAACACAAAATCTCTCTATTTCGAGCATGTCCTGGGAAAGGCTTTTGGGACCCTGTCTACCACTCTGCGGGGCATCAAACATGCTCTGAACCCTCTCTAAGGATCATCCCAGCTGAGGGCCCCTAAAATCCACTTGCAGCTTGGGGAGCTTTAGGGTCAGTACCCCATAGATCTGTATGATTCAGAGCTTTTAGAAGATGCTCATCAGGCTAATCTGATTTCTCTTCATAACTTGGTATGATCAGCTATGCTAACCATGTTTGCCTGGGGTTTGACAGATTAATGTCATTTGTAATTTATCACATGGCTGTGACTGGCTGGAAGCACCACCTCCAGGAGAAGCTGACTCACCCTAAGCACACTGTTTTCCGTAGGGCCAGCTAAGTATGTCCAGTAGAGCAGCTTCCCTTCAAACTACCTGTCAACCTAGCACAAGCTTGACAGCCCCCCTAAAGCTACCACACCACAGTTCATATTCCTACCAAGTACCATCACAGAGCTTAACCTCCCTGAAAAGTATTGGAAAGAGTAAAAGCTAGCCATCAGGGCAGTTTTATATTGGACAGACATATTCTACATTGTAAAATGTGTTTGGAAGGACCTTTATACTCCCTCTGTTGTTCTTCCTCGAAGGAAAGAAGATAAATGCCTAGCCAGTGGTTCATAGCCCAGGGCAAGGGAAATACAGCATCCTCCATAGCAGCCAGCAGAAGTACCGGGGAGCAGACAGACACAGGGACTCTGCTCAGAGACAGCACAACTAGCTTGCCAAGCACTTTGCCAGCATGCTATCAAATTCAAACCACCTCTGGTAGGTTTGCTCCAAGACCTTTGCACCATCCTCCCAGCAGCCCAGGTGCCAAGACGTTAATGAAAGAGGTGCTCATTAGCCCCAATCCTGAATAGAACAGTAGTGCATGGGTTGGCTCTCCAGATAACAACACTACAGTATGCAAGCTGTGCAGTGCTTCTGTGTGGTTACTCTGCTGCCAGAAGAAATGTCTCCCATTTGATCTGATAGTTAGAAAAGCACAGGGAAGAACTGTGTCTGGCTCACTAAGCCAGTATTTCTGTAGGAAATGGGTGCCTGTGCAGCAGGATCTAAATACACCTTTAAAAAAATAAAATCAGCTGCTACTCCACCTGATCAAGAGAAAAGACTTTGGAGGGTAAACCAAGATAGGAGTGTTTGCTCAGATTTATGGGGAGGCTAAATAACAAGTTGGAGAGGTCTGAACTGAATCCATTCCTTGTGTGGAAGTGTAACTACATAACCTTGGATTCCACTGCAGTTTCCTTTGCTGCCTGGCAAAATCCACAAAGAAAAGAGGAAAGGGCCCTTAATGACCTTCACCAGTGACTTAGATGACATGACACAGCACACTCAGCAAGTTTGCAGATGACATCAAATAGGGAAGGAGAGGTGATAGCAACCTACAAGGATACAAGGAGAAGCTGAGAGCACTGAGATTGCTTATTCCAGAGAAGACAAAGCTCAGAGGAATCTTATCCATGTGCACAAATACCGCACAGGAAGGAGTAAAGAGACCAGAGCCATATTATTCTCAGTGGTAACAGGCATACATTGAAATACAAGAAATTCTATTGGAACACAAGACCCTTATTTTACTGGTAAGGGCAATCTAACACCTTAAGAGGTTGCCCAGAGAGGCATCCACCCTTGGAGGTATTTAAACACTCACTGGTTGTGATCCTGGACAGCCTGCTTTAGTTGACCCTGCTTTGAGCAGGCGGGTTGGACTAACCAATTGCAAGACATTCCTCCAGTCTCTTACGATTCTGTTGTATACATGGTACCCTATTTTAATGCAGGGAACAGGACGAATACGGTTAGGGCCACAGTAGATCTTCTATCCCATGTCCCATCACATCTGATTTCTGACAAAGGGTTAGATTCCAAAAGCTCTAGCACTTTCCCCAAAAGGAACATTAAAAAACATTTAGAAGCTTCAGCCCTGGAAGAGCAGATGTCCACCAGAGATCAGTTTTGCCATTCATTCATGGGATGGATCACATCAAAACAGCCAGGGCAACCCTCAAATATGCAGGTCCTCAAATGCTAAAACATTTCCAAGCCCCTATTTGCTAGATTGGAGGGAAAAAAAGACAGCACAGAAGAAAGATGAAACTTGGTTTACTGGACCCTCCTAATCGAGCTTAGTGCTTAGGATCAAAGATTAGTTGATTAAAATCCAATTTCAAAGCTTATTAACTTTTGAATGAGAAATGCTGTTACCGTGAGTACACTCCAGCAGGCTATTTCTGGCTTGGCAGAAGCGGCTGGCAAAGAAAAACTGCTCTTTGCTTATCAGTACCCAGTTTAGACTGATGAGACAGGAGGATTTCACCTCACCAGACCACTTTAAACAAAGACTAAATGAACAAAGGGACTTAAAGCCAGCTGGGCACTCCCCCTTCATGCCACCACGGTTCACATGAAAGCCATACAGAGCCATTGTGTGGCACTTCTGAGCTACTCAACATTTGCTTCCTTCCAAGATATTCTGGTCAGGCTGGCAACTGCCAGTTCTGTCATGAACTCTTTGGGTAACTTCAACCCATGTTCTCCTTGCCCAAGTGCAGCAAAGAACAGGCTGAGAAAAACAGAAGCCTCTGTCCTTACAGAACTGTACCACCACATGCAGCTCTGTCCCACAGCACAAGGCACAAGATACCCTAACCCTGTCAGATGAGGAAGATGGTGAGCCAATCTGAGATCTCTTTGCCACAGGGCTTTATCCCGGAAGACATAAATCCCACTCCTAACCTGAAATCCTTTCAAGACCCTTAAGCATGCTTTAAAGCATGCAAGATAAAGGCTAGAGCTGTGTCCTGGAGATTCAGGGTTGAACACCTTCCTTTTCTAAGAACAAATGGGGGTTAAGCACTGCTTTTTGTCATCCCATCTCCTCCTATTTGAGCTATGCTGCTTCCAGAGAATTTCCCACCTTCTCCCCTCTTTCCCAGGCACAGCAACCATAAAGATGCATACTGCAACACACAATTCCATAGCTATTTTTTTTCAAATTCTAAGAGCCCATTTTTTATCTCAGGTACACAGTTTTTCAGAACATCTCTCACCCAGGAGACAGTAATTCAAGGTCAACTGTGGCCCAGCCATGGGCTTCAACTCTTTTGCTGAAGAACTTGAGTTTATCAGCTGAGTACAGCAGTTGTTTAGACCAGCTATTGACAGGGATTCACCCATGTGCGGCAGAGATGGCAATGGTGAAGCACCAGTGTCTGGGGTCTGAGACTGACTCTTGTCCCACTCACAGTGAAATATATGACATCCTCAAAAAGCATCAGAACAAGAAGATGTTAACACCAAAGCAAAGGGAATAAAGGCAATTCATGCTATTGCACATGAAAGAGAAGGCAGCAGGTAGTCTGGGTGACCAGGTTTACTTTGAAGAGTGGGTAGTGACAGCTACATGATAAATACCTTGTCTCTCTGGGAGGCACCTAGGTAGCTTCTTTCTTCTCTCCTGCTCTGCTCCAGGAATTGCAGACACACGCTGCCCAGCACGGAATGGCCGAATGAGCACTTCACCACAAGGCCCTCAGATCCAACTCCAAATGGCCACGAGACCACTAAATGATACAGCAAACAGCAACTTGTCCCTGGTTCAATTAAGTCTGTCATAACTGGAAAAGCAGCTTTTTACAACCTGTCTCCTGTATACAGATGGGCATGAAGTATGCAGGAGCCCTTCAGAAGGATTCCTGCTCTAACAGATCAGGCCCTGGCTTTCAGAAAAGGAAAATCAGCTATTTCCACGTGTCTTTTGGCAATGATCAACCAGGGAGGCAAGGGATAGCTCCTGCTACTCACACAGCCTCTAGGGGAAGGGAGCACTATATACAACACAAACCAAAGCCCTTCCCCACACCCCAGAGCATGCGATGATGGCATACTTCACCTAAATATGGGCCCAAAGCTGTGGTCCAGTCTCTGGAGCAAGCCCATAGGAATCTCTGAATACATAGAAAAATATTGGTACAAAAATGTAGTAGTGTAATAGCTCCTCACTGGTGGTGAGGCAGTTACCGCCCTGGGAAAAGGGCATGGGTTTCTCCCCCTAAGAGAGGCTGCGCAGAGCCTGGGATGGAAAGGCAGGAAGTTTTTTCTACAAATTACATCTTTTCACTTAAATTACATCTACCAAACAGAGTCTAACTCTCCTATTACACAACCTATGCCATCACACCAGCAAAAAGAGCTTAAGGGTCCCCACGTGGCCTGGGAGAGGGCCAGAAAGTCAGCACAGATTTTGTAAGCGCCACCCTTGAGCTCCAGCCACATGCTCCCAAGACCAGTAACCCTGCAACCCTGCTGTCTCTTGCAAGCTACACCACGCTACATGCTCCAGCAGCAAGCCACAACCAAGCTGTGAAACAACACTCAGAAGCAAAAGACAACACCAAATCACTCAGGCAAATGCTGAGGAGAGGTGACAGTAACAAGAAGGGTTATGTTTAGCCTCACATCTGTGCTGTTTGGAGGCTCTCTTCAGAGGAGGGAAAACAACATCTTAAGAATAAATCTTTTACTTGGAAAACATCCAGCCTGGGAATAAAAATAAATAAATAAAAACAGTCTGAGAGAACAGGTAATTCAGTGGAGACAGACTGCTGAACAAAAGAGGTCAGAGATTTAGGGAGCATACATGCAGGACCACCAGCACAGGGAGAATCTGGGGAAAGCTTTCATCTTTGAGGCCAACAAGCAAGTTCCGGCTCCCCTGGCCTGGCTGTCTCACCAGGATCATCTTGCAGGGAAAGGGAGGAAACCCTGTTCTTCCTCCACTTTTCACAGCCTCCCCTCCTACAGCAGGGGGAACTAGCTCCGTTCTTCCCTGAGCTTTTCCATCCCAAATCCCAACAGAAACCCAGATGCCAGACAAGAACTAGAAGCTATTGGTGAAAGTAGCCCAGTGTGGAGAACATGTAAAGTCACTGGATCTGGATCTCAGTCTGGAACTAGCCACTTCATGCAGTAACCTAACATCACAGAGCCTACATGTACCCTCCTACAAAAAGGACCAGTATTTCCTTCTTGAGCCTCATTCAGCCCCAGCAGACCAGGTCCCACCACAGCTGGTCCCGGACCGCCTACTGCAACAGCAAGTACCAGCGGAGGAGTAGAAAGGTACACAGTTTGCCCAGTACCAGCTCAAGCACACATTTGCAAGCACATTCCCACCTAGTCTTCCAGCATTCTAGGAATTGGCACACCATAGCAGCAATAGGATCCTGCCCTGTCCACTACACTCTGGTCTCAAGAAAGCGACACCATGCTCCGTTAAAATTCCACACAAACAACCACTTGGGCCACTGAACCCAACTCCAGATAGGCTTGCTAGGAATATTTCCCTATTACTGCTTCAACAGCAGGTGATAGTTCTGAGCCTCACTGAATTAGAGGCGGTTGAAAATACAATTTCCTTCCCCCCAGAACTAGGCATGTTTCCATCTGCCTTGACCCCCTGCACAAGGATGGAGTGACTGGCCTGAGAAATCAGTTCAAGCCCCTCTAAGTGTTAATCCTGCATGTTCAAATTAGAAACTCAAACCTCTAATTTACTTCACACTGAAGTCACTTAAATATAAGCATTGCTCCTGGCCCTACTTCTGTATTTACTCTATGGTTGCAGGTATTATAATTGTTGTACTAACAGTGCTTTAGTTGTGATTACAAATACGCAAACTCACATGCCTATATATGTGCAGGCACGCATCCACACACACTCACTCTTCTGCCTCTTGAGAAATGGGTCTGTTCTGCTTTCTTTTGCTACTGATAAAATATTGATTAGGGAATTTGAAAATTTGAAATGATTTAGGAGTCCCTGGATGGGAAACGTAATGTACTGTGCCGGTCGCATTATGAGCTATCCATCACCTGTCAGCAAGCAGCAAGAAAGTGACAGAATCAATACAAACGTGTCTGAAGATGGGTTTAACTCATTTTCCTTCCCCCTTGGGCAATGGCTAGAGCATCCTGCCTAGAGAGGAAGAGAGGCTTGGTAGCTAACCCTAGGCCAATCTCAACCCACTCAAAGTGCAAGGGGGTTAACTCCTTCCTTGGCAGTCCAACCACACCAGGGCCAAGAGCTGAGGTGAGTGCCCTCAGCTGCTCTCCCTGGGGTGCATGGCCAGGCCAGCCAGCCAGGAATTGCTAATTCAAACTCTGAGGGCTGTGTTCATTTCACGAGCCCTCATGTCAGCTCACAGACCTGTTTGAGACGGTCTGGGGTACTGAAGACCTCCATGTGGGTCACAGCGCCCACATGGATCCTACTGCTTTGACCAACTTGGGCAGAGTGTCATTTATCCCAGGGCTGGTAAACATCTTCCACTCCTGCCTCCCCCAGCACACTTTACCCCATGGCACACTCCCACAGCCTCATATACTGTTATTCTGCTCTCAGAGTGACCACGCCAGGCAGCAGCACGGTATGAATCCCCAGGCTGACTTCCCTACCCATTGCGGCCATGCACATCAGCATTGACTTCCCTTTTGCATCACCCACTTTCAGTTAGCACAGCCTGATCCAGCTCTTCATTACACCACAGAGCTTCTTCCTTAAAGTGTCTATTGTTCTTACTAGGTTCAGGAGTTTTAAAACAAAAAAGGGGCAGTGGAATCCATCCGTAAGGTGATATATTATCCTCTCGCACTTTGCAGATGGATTCAATTGGCCTGTGATCCTATTTTACAGATTCCCTCAGAGCACTGTAATTCATCCTGCAAGGTATTTCAAATGAGACTGGACAGAGCACTGGAGAAATGATAGGAGCTGAGCAGTCTCCTATGAGCAGGCTATTGCTCATCTGTTATTAGAGTTAATTATTCTGAGGGCACACCGCAGGAGGTGATGGCAGCACAAGGGCAGCTCAGACAAGGCTGACAGAGAGGCTCAGACCCAGAGGGGCTGTTGCGAAAGCTGCTCCTCAACGCAAGTCAGCCCACCATGGGACACACGACAGCAGCATTAACATTGGCTGCAGAGCACATGGTGTGGCACAAGGGATGAGAACAGGGGAAATGGGGATGTTCCTGAGCACAAGACAACTTTTGACTTGCCAACTGTGCAGTGGAAGACTCAACAAGCAGCGAGGATCTCCAAGCTTGCCCCTTGACTGGCTCTTCTCTGTCATGACAGAAGCATGATAGATGTCCCCTCCCAACACCTTTCAAGGCTTCAGGGTGGCAGCACTGGCCAGCAGATACAGGAGCAAGCATTTGTCATCTGGGCAGTTCTTTTCTCCTCTATTCTTTCTGCAAGGGTGACACTTCAGCTTTAAGGCACAGTCAAGCTACCACCTTGGCTCAGCTGCTCTACAGGCAGCAGAAAGAGCCAGAAGGGTGCCAGAGCCCAGCTCTGCCATGTCAGCTGATGATGTGGCTGCAGGTAAAGTTTCTTGAACAAAACCTTCTCATTTATTTTGCTTTTAATTCCATTACATAATAGACTGACAAACCGGTAATGTGGGAGTCCCAGCTACTGCATTGCAAAGTGCAATTCACTCTGGATATGTCCCTTCTACCTTACCATCCCTAATAGACTCTATAAATGGCTTCCAAATCCAGCAGAAGTGGTCTATTTGCTGCCTAGTATACCATGTAATCTTTTGCAGAGGTGGTATTGATCTTATTAAACCTCCAGCCATTGAGTCTTCAGATGTGTCTCAGCATTTGCTTTCCTAAAGCAAAGCACCTCTTCCAGCCCCACAGCACAGGTGACAGCACCAGCCTACACTGACCCAGAGGCAAGACGATCACTGCATTTCTGAGAACAATTTAACAGTCAGTAGAGGCATGGCTGTAGGGTCCTTAGTCAGAAGCAATACCCTGTCTCAAAAAGAAATGTCCAAGTCATTTTAACTGTAAGGGACAGAAATTAGGGACTAATTCAGCCCGTAACAGGTACTGAATGCTGAGCCCAGAAGCAGCTCTGCTTGTGGCTAATGGATTTTGCACACTAAGACTGGCTCAGAGCTCTCAGCTCACTACTCCAGGACACTCACAAGACTCATTTGCAGCTGCCTTGTCAATTTTTCCTCACCCATTCACAAAAGAAGAAACTCATGCAATTATTTGAACAGTCCTCTCAAAACAGCTAACCATTCCCTCAGCACACAAACAGGCTCCAGCTGAGAGAGAAGAGGCACAGAGTGCTGAGAAGCTGCAGGAGGCCAGAAAAGGGAAGAGGCACCAAGCCACATAGCACAAAGTTTGAGCTCTTTAAAAAATTTATGTATATATATATATACACACACACACCTGTAGGTGCAGGTACATGAGGCTCACCTTTTTGGAGAAAGGCAGCACCACAGTGTGCTGGGAAGTTAGGAATGTAGAACACAGTCTAACCAGATGCTTATCTGACAGACCATCAGCGCTGGGTTATGTTCCCAGGCTGCCCTGGCAGCGACATCCAAGGAGAGGACAGATGGCAGCTCCACAGAGCAACATTACGACCATGACTGGTGTCTTTCTTCTGAATGAGGCTCTCATGCTGCAGCTTACAGCAGTCACCGAAGGAGGTGGTGATAAGTGGCCACTGTCTGGCCCAGAGGCATTGGGGTGCCAAGCAGAAGGGAGAAAGAGTCACGGCTTCCATCTCTTTGCCATTTGCACTGACCCAATTGTGTCAGCCCTGCTTGTCAGCCCATCTGTCATGGGGCTGGTTCCTGCTGGGGCCTCAGGACCTGTGAAGATAGCTGCACATGTTAGACTATTTATCTTCTCAGGTTGTTGGGACAAGGGGTCTGACAGCCTTATTAGTTATCCCACAAACAAAGGCTGAACACATCCTCAGAGAGGACAAGAAATAACCCCAGTGAACAGAGGAACACCACAAGCCACATGCCTCCCAACTCCCCAGGCCTCAGCGAAAGGCAAAGCAGCAGCACAGCCTGAACACTGAAATCTTTGCAATACGTGGAAAAAAGTCCTGAAAGCTGAAGCTTCCACTCATCTGACATCTTTCCTTAGCCAACTTTCCATAGGTAAGTTGTGATTGCTAGTGGGCAGGGATCATCCTCACTTTTTGCACTTAACCTTTCAAAGCTTTGTCCTGGGATCTGCCCAAGCTGGGAGGTAGGACAGCAACATTTTAAGACTACATGCTCCAGCTCCAGAGCTCTTTCAGGAAGTGACACGGGCCAACACTCATTTGTGCTAGGACCAAGACAATGGTATGCCTTTGCTGGACTAGTATCATGGAGATCTAGACTATTCCTGCACCACCCGCAACTAATCATACAGTCTTCAAGAGCCGCATTGCTCTGGGAACCAGCCAGCTACTCACACATGGCTTTCTAGAAAGAGGAAGAAATACTATTCCAACAGCCCAAAGAAAGAAGTCATCCATACCTATGTGATGCCCACATGTCCTGGAAGCAGCAGGTAGGGATCTGCATCTCTACACCACAGCAGAATCAGGATGCATACAATTGCTCACCAAAGCACTGAAAGCATCAGGCACAGCAGTTGGGTGACTAAGAAAAACAACGTTCTACTAGCCCTCAAGACACATTAGTGGGAAGAGTTGCTTCAGCAGAATAGCAAAGAAGTGCCCTGCTTCCAAAGCTGCCAGAAGAGTGCTCTTCCAATCAGTACAAGTGTTTCCAAGTGGCACACATACACCCAGGCTGTGCATCAGGCAGCTCTTGTATATGCTGGCTTTTGGGTAGGGATGTCCACGTGCATGATTACAAACCAGTAAGTCACTGTCACCCAAGGCTGCCCACCTGCCCTGCCAACATCTCCATCAGGGCAGCAACCCAGCCAGCACTGGGTCCAGGATCCACCCCAGCTGCTCAGGAGACAGCAGAAGCCAGAAACCAAGCAAAGGCTTAGTAAAATGGAGTGCGCTGTAGGTGGGGAGGAGGGGAGACAGCTCTTTAAGTAAGTCATTTCAATTGCCTTGAGAAAACAGGTTGTTAAAATGATGGAAATAAATGAGTTGTTTGAGCAGCCTCAGAAATGCTTTCAGAGAAATCTTTCAGGTAAGAACAGTGATTGCAAATACTTATTAACTGCTCCCTCATTATCAAAGAGATGTGATATGTATGTTTACATATTTTGATACATTTTTATTAATCCTACTTACTGTTTAATTCTCTAACTGTCACCAAGCAACCCCCTAAACACAGCCTCAACTTCTGCACAGGCAGGCTTGGGTATTGGAGAAATCACTCAAGCATCTGCCTGTACCGAGAAACATGTGTCACCAGTGTTAGACCTGAAATGGCTCTTTTGATTGCAGCCCCTCAGAAAGGAAGATCTTACTTTAGATGATGCATGGGAGGGTCATTTACCCACCTTTGTCCACTCATGACAGCACCAACCAGGAGACCGTAGATCCTTCTAATTCAGCCTCCTGTCTCCAACAGCAGCCAAGCTTGATGCTAATAGAAAGAACTGAACAGAAGGTGGAACATGGAGATGTTTTTCCAGGACATTTCTCCAGCTACTAGCTGCCCAGCACTTAGAAACTCTCAAGCTATAAATCACTCCAGGGCTGTGTTTAAACCCACCATCAAGAGTTATCTGCTATGAAATTGCCAAATTCCTTTTTAAATGTTCATGGCATTTTTTTGGCCTCCACAAAGTCCCAGGAAAGTTTACAGGGCTGATGAGTCCCTACCCCCACACACACTTCCCAGCATGTAGTGCCGTTTGGTTTAAACCTGCAGCCCACTGGTTTTGGTGGGGAGCCCCAGCTTTTTGCAGAAAACAACAAACAACTGCCTTCTAATCAGCTTCTTTGGTGATTTTTTGGGTGTGTCTCAAGTCCTCCTCATGTATGTCTTTTTCAAGCTGGTGAGTCTCTATCTAGACTATCCTCAGATGGAAGTTGTAACACCATCAACTTACATTAAGCACAGCTTCTTTGGTGATTTTATGGGTGCGTCTCAAGTCCTCCTCATTCATGTCTTTTTCAAGCTGGTGAGTCCCTGTCTAGACTATCCTCAGATGGAAGCTGCAACACCATCAACTTATATAAAGCACAGCTCCCTGCTCCAACCAACATCATCTCCAGCAGCAACGGCAGCGTGAGTGATGCACTGTGCTGGGAAAAGGGTTCTCCTCTGGGGCTCCTCACTGGAGCTGTTCTTACAATGGAGAACCTGAAGGTCTGTTTATTTTAAGCAAGGCTTGAGAGATGTACAGGCAGAGGATGGGTGAGGAGGTTCCCTACCCCCACATGACTGCACAGCCTGCCACAGGCCACTGCCTCAACAAGAGACAAGATCTTCCCTTGAGGAGGGCCATGCCGGAGGGATGCACAGACTGTCACCCCCTGGCTACTTGGTCAGGGGCTTCTGTCCAAAGCAGAGGCATCACGCTGACAGACAGATCCCTTCAGGCTTCCACAGCCTCTGTCACTCCACTGGAAGCAAAGGGTTCCGCTAGCCCTAATTCTAGTAATCCTGCCCAGGGACTGCAGCATCGCAACTAGTAAGTGCCCACTGAACACACAAGAAGCATGGTGATGTTGGTGTGGCCTGCAAACTGCACCCGCCCCAGAGATCACAGTCGGTCCAAACACATTTTGTTTTCAAAAGGAGCAAAATACTGCCGAAAATCTGGTGTGCTGCCGAGCCATGGATTCTTCATCATCATCACCTTGCCTTCAGAGTGCATGCAGCACAGGCTGGTGTTTGCAACAGAAAATGGGAAATATCCTCTCTCCACGTACAGCTGTTACAAACTGCTTCATCAGAATGGTAAACCCAGCAGGGCCCAAAGCAGACAGGCTCACAGTTATGAACTGACAGGCATGGCATAGCTGATGGTCTTCATTCCCTGGCAAACCTAAAAAAAGACCAATTGCAGCTTTCTGTATGCAGCAAGGACACTGTCTTGGTGTCACAATTTTCAAACCATTAGAGCAAAGATGATGGGTCACAGAAGCCAGATGTGTTTTGGTATTGAGCTTTAGGCCCTCAGCATCTCTGCAGAGGCCCAAAATGGAACCTAACCCTTTGCCACAAAAGCCATCACATCACTTGTGAGTGAAACCCAAGTTCATTTGTCAGCCACGCACCCTCTGCAGACACCTCCACCAGATAGGACAACACATTAGCCCCAGAACACCATACCCTGTTTAGTTCAATCCTAATCCAGTGCCGGCAAAACTCACTGAGAAGTGCAACAAAGCATCTCTTTCACCAGCACCTAAATAGAGCCTTTACACTGAAAGCTTTGAACTTGCCTATATAGCTCATACAGCATTTCCACTGCAGAGAGAACACAGCGGCAAGACTTCACGCACTGACGTTACCCCTCCCTCACTGCAGCTGTGTGGTCCCAGGGGCCTTAATTAACCAGCATGTATTCTTGCAGGGAGCTGCTCTATGGGAACATTTACATGTTCAGCTCCTTTGGACCAGTTCAGAGGCAGGCAGCTAATCCTCTCCCAGGTCTCAATGTCATATCAATTTCCTGTTCGAAGCTGAGCTCTCTCCATCAGGGTTTTTAAACTAATGAGATGTACCGAGGACTTCAACTCTGGGAATATCAAATGCAGAACGATTCAATTTCATTTGATTTTCATGTGATCTTCCCTTTGTAATTAACACCATACAGTATGCAACATCTCTTCATCCTACCACTAGATACAATCTCCGCTGAAGACAAACATGTCAAGAAAGGTGACACATCACCCTACACTGCCAAAACCTTCCAACAGTTTGGGTTTTTTTCTTTTTATCCCCTCTGCAAATATAATCCACATCCTCAAGGTAATATTTAGAGCTTTGAATCTTCTAGAGCAGTGGCATGTGTCCCTCAGGGCTCACAGGTACAGCAGCTCCCCTTGTTTTTTACTCACACGGATTATCCTCTGACACACTGGTGCATGGGCACAGGCTCAGAGAACATTTTGTAGGTTTGTCTTTCCTGCCATCATTATTGGGCTAAGGACCTCCAGTGTGTCTGAGCAAATATGAGGAATTGTGAAACCATTCTGCATCTTCCCAAAGGCAACCCTAGTCTTCCTGCCATGGAGCACATGCCTTTCGCTCTTACTTCTGCCACAACCCTCCCATGGCCGTGCTAACCACATTGCAGAACTGATTAGCCAGTTCCCTGGGCACATGACACTCCTACACCAGCCAATGCTCTTCTGTGAGTTTTTGGGTATCTACAGAGAAGGATCAGCCTTCTGATCTGTTCATACCTTGCTTACTGTAAATGGAAGCCAGTCTGACCAGGGCTGCCAGACATGATGATAAGAATTAACGCACAGCCATTGGCTCTCACCTTCGGATTTTACCCTAAAGTGTTAAATGAAGATGAACAACTTTGCAAATGCAAGGTAGACTTTAGGCCCTGAAGACTTTCTACACTGCTAAAACACAGCTGCCTGCAGCGGCCATAACCATGGAGAGGACACAAGCCACCACCCATCCTTTTTTAGACCTAAATTTGCTCAGCTGTGCCACATCTGACAGGATCTGTAGGAAAGGCAATGCTCCTTTTGATCAGCGGATGTTGGAATGGTCCCTCTGTGTAGCAAAAGTCTGCACAGCAATATAGCACGATGCAAAAACCTGGTCAAGGGACAATTCCTATAGGCACTGGTATATGAAGATTTTTAGGAAGAATGTATGTATTTTAATGCCCATTACTATAATCAGACACTGGCAAACTCCCATGGCCCTGATCCAGCGGAAATACATGCAGAAGGACTTTCCTTCAACCTTGATGGCCAGGGAACAGCCAAGGCAGGAAGGGAAGAAGACACCGCTTTAAGCAAGAGCAGAGCAAGTGAAGTCTGTTCTGCTCCAGGAGTGAAGCAGAGTCTTCTCCAGAGATAAGAAAATAAGAGCCAACAACAGCTTAACCCTCTCCTGTCATTTCAGGAGTCACATAAGGTCTCAGAGCAAGATCTGGGGTTCTCTCTCCATGTTAATCCCCCGAGGAACAACTCTGCTGCCATTCCAGCACAGATATTAAATATACACTGATTAAAGACAGCACACACTGTGTAATATATTCCAGATTAGTATTTAAAAAGCCTCTATTTTCCAAACCCAACTGTTTTATTTACAAGATCTCAGTTGTAATCCTGACTTCTCCACACAGGGTAGCAGAATCTGAAAGGGACTTGCCTGGATTAATTCAGCAAAAGCTTGCTTCCTGCAGACTCAAATTTATGCTCTACCCTTGTGCATAAACAGCCACCATCCCATTCCTTACAGCGATTCCCACCCACTACCAGCAGCCCAAAGAGACCATTTTAATAGATGTTGCATTGCACCTGCCCTTGCCCCAATTCCAGCTCAGAGCCTTAGAGAACATTAGGTTCCATTCATCAGAACATTTGCCACCTGAAGTTGCAACCAACAAACTTCCATACTTGCTGCACCCAAAACATCCTTGTAAATCCCTCCGCTGCTGATTGTGCAGAGCCAGCTTCAGAAAAGCCAGTCTCATACTGCTGTGCCAGGAGCCTGCAAGCTCAAAGTCCTGAGCAGCCCCTCAGAGCAGAGTTCATGAACACTTTATTATCACTCCATCACAGAGTTCCCTGCACTGCCCAGCAGCTCCAAATGAGCTCTCCACAGCCATGACAGCACCACAGGACCACCAAGGTTTCATTAATATTCATGTACCATTGACACTCCAGCAAGCTATGAAAGCTTGCTTTCTACAGCGTATCATTAAGCGAGGTGAAACAAGTGACCTTTTAAGACCAGCTGCATCACAGATATCACCAGGAGCTGAAGGGACAGAGACAGGGTCATCACCCACCACTTCTTCTAATAAATAATAGTTCTAAATGAGCATGGCCTTGCCATGCCCAGCGGGACCCACAGGAGACTGAAAGCATCTGGGAAAAAGAACTGCCTGAACTGCAGAGCCAGGCAAGGCAGTGCTTTCCTGCAGCAGCCCTTCCTGAGAGGCTGGGCAGCTGGCTGTGCCATGCACTGGGAAGCGAGGGAGCAAAGATTTCACCTGCAAATCAGGTGTGTGATTCTGAAATAAATCATGGTGATAGGGCAGTTAGTCCAGCTCAGTGGAAACACACACACACCTCCCTTTACAAGCTAGTAGCATTTAGGAGCATCCCAGAGCTTCCTCAAAGCATGCCAGCTCAGAGTACTTAGCAGAGAGCACTCCCAAGCAGCAGTTACAACACTCTGCAAACCAGAGACTTGATCTTGAATTACAGACCATAATTGCTGCTATCAGTCAGAGTAACAATTAGCATCAGGTTTATGCATTTCCAGTGCTCTCAGGAGAGGATGCAGAAGGAAAAGGGAGCCTTAGCCCCAGTTTACCTTGAGTTCACTGGGAGGTCACAAGAAACTCAGGCAAACTTCACAGGCACCCAGATTACCCAGGACATTCACCACCTCTGAAACAACCAAAGCCGCACAGAAAAAAGCTCCTCCAACCTTCCTAGTCCAAGCAGCCACCCACCCCACCTCTACATTTCCATAGAAATAAGCTAATAGATCACATCTCACCAAAACCAAGATGCTCTCCCTGCTGTGAGAAGCCACCATCACCCATAGTCTCTCTTCTTTTTTTTAGCTCCTCCATTGAAGGCTGATACCCAACTCACACACATTATATGTGCACCAACCAAGGTTGATTCAGCCTCTTCACTCTTCTGTGACTCCGGATATACATAACCCCATGATACTGAGACTGAATAGCGCAACAGGTCACAAACGGAAACTCCTGTACCCCAACATCCATGGCCGCACGCTGAGCTGCCTGTAAGGGGCTTTGCAGCACGCTATATCAGAAAAACTTGGCTTCATGTTTCCTTATAACTTCTGGGGAATCAAGAATAGAGTCAGAAATTAAGGATATGAGGGGTGATCCCAAAACCACAAGATTTCTAAAAGCATTTGCCAGATCTGCAAACTTACACAAGCAGAAATTCATCTGGACAGACCATGACCAATTGCAGAAATGTTTAATGCCCAAGGTGAGAGGTACATACTGTTCAGCCCCTTTAAACCAACTCAAAAGACTAGGGGACAGCAAAAAGCCCTTATAAAGCCAAGATGGCAACATACCCCCACAGAAGGTCTCCCCACAAGCACTGCTGCCCAAAGCATTCTACAGCTGGGACTAAGGGATGTAAGGGCATATGGGCACAGGGCTACAACAAACAGAGCTGTGAGGACACCCAGCAGGGCTGCAGCCCCAGTGCAGCCTGGTGGTCCTCCTACCCACACCCAGAGCAGAAGGATCCCAGGACTAAAAGCTCCATCCCCAGGAAACCCACTGGAATTGGGTGCTGCAATCAGCCAGACTTACCCTGTGCAGTATCCCAGGCTTGGCTGGTCACATCCGCCTGTGCATCCCTGAGAGCCAAACCAGAGGCAAGTGGCCCTGGAAGGAGGGAGAGCATGGTGAGCAGCACTCAGGGTGTGTTTGCAGTGTCTGTCCAGCCAGAAACCCTGAGCTTGCACTGCTCGCAATAGCCCCTGTTCAAAAGCAAACAGCCCCAGCACTACAGATGCTTATGCTTCTGGAAGAATTTTAAAGCCCGACACCTACATGCTTGCCCACTGCCCCAGTGCCCATAGCACCTCCCCAGGAAGCCCAGACCTGGCCCCGCAGCCCGCTGTGAGCAGGTCTTGGCCCCAAGCCCATGACGAGTGGGCTCTGGCGCTACAGTCTGCTGCAAACAGACCTCTGCCTCCGACCCCTGTCACTACGGGGCCACAGCACCGCAACCTGCAGGTCCCATCCACACAGCCTGTCACAAGCAGGTCTTGGCCCCACAGCACATCAAAAGCGGGCCCAAAGCTCACACTGTCACAAGCACGCCTTAGCCCCACAGCCTGCGGCAAGTAGGTATCGGGCCCGGCCTCACTGCCCACTCTCAGCCGGGCCGGCCCCGACCCCCACAGCCGCCAGGCCGCGGGTTACCCCTCACAGGGCAGCGGCGACGGAGCACCCTCCGGCTCCGCCTCCGACGAAGGGGCGGGTGTACATTAACATGTAACGCAGTGCGTGCCGGGAACCTGCCGCTCACCCTGAGCTGGAAGCGGCCGCTGCCTCCGGTGCGTATATAGGCACGGAGGGGCGGTCCTACACGTCCGGGAGAAGCTCACCGCCGAGGCCACGCACTGGGTGCGCGTCACCCCGGCCCCGCCTCGGGGAAGGTCTGAGAGAAGGGCCGCCCGCGGCTCCAGCAGAGCCCCGCCCGCGACGGGCGGGTGAGCCACCAGCAAGGGGGGGCGCCGGGAGGGCCGTGGCTGGGCAGGAGAAACCGAGCCGGGCTCTGCCCCGCAGAGCCCCCGGTGGATGCTCGTGGCCCCGCGGTGCTTTGAGACAGACTCACGGCCGGCGATTGTTGAGTCCAATGGGTGAGGTGGGGCGCCGCCCTACAACCCAATTCAGACTACTCTCCCCCGGACAGCCTTTTGTTTGTGCCTTTTAACACGCCCAACACTCGGATGGCAGAGACAGGGCGAACAACAAGACGACATTCTGTGAGAAACTGTGCCGCAGAGAAGTGCTGGCCCATCCCATGCAACAGAGAGCCTCCTGATACCTCAGGCACCTTCACAAATGTCAGAGTGCCAATTGCAAAAATGCTCCTCACATCAGAGGTCATCCTTTTCTCCTCCAAGGAAAAGGACCACCTTTCAACCCCCTGACAGACAGCCGGAGCCCCAGGCAGGTCTGCAGGATACCCCCACCACGAGCCTCAGAAGCAGACCAGCTCCCCGGGCTCTGCATCAACCCCTCACCTACCCACTGAGCGTGGATGGGAGCTGGTAAGGTTCCAGCGAGGGCTCACCTGGCTGTTTCCTCTCCCGGCTTTGCAACAAGCATTACCATCACTAGTACCCACTCAGGAGGCACAAATGCAGGGACAGGAGACACCTGCAGTTACCTCATCCATCTGCCAACACAAGAAATCCCGTGTGCCCGTGTTTGTCTGATTTGCACTTGCAGATCTCCAAGGGGAGCATTTCACAGCCTCCCAGGACCGTCCTGATGCTTAACATCCTTACACCTAAAGAGGGTTTCTCTTAATAGCTAAGCAAAATCTTCCCTGCTGCAAATTCAGCCTCTCTATTCCTGCTCCCGTGGAAGCTGTGGGGACAGTCAGGCACCGCCCCCTGAGAAACAGCCTCCTGCGTGCCAGAGGCCTGTCATCACATTCCCCATCCTCCCCCAGCAGATCTTGCCTAGAAAATCTTGCCTATAAAAAAAACCCTCATGGCCTCTTCAGAGGTCATTTCCCCTCAATCTTTTCCACCCCTGCTCTTCTCTTCCACACTTGCTCCAATTTGTCCCTGTCTCCCAATGCCACATCCCAGCTGGGCCACTGTGCCCAGCCAAGACCCCCTTCAAAAATAAACACAAACACCATTTTGGTTCAGAATGGTCACTGCTGTTGATTTCTGCCTCACAGAGGGTTGGGGTAGCGCCACTGGGAAAGCAGCCTGGGTTGGGTGGGTCTAGAGGCAGTGATGAGCTGGGAAGAGAGAGATACGGTGTTAGGGAGGGGTGTACCTGAAAATGTGGAGCTGCTGTCCTCAGGATGTAGCCACCAGCATCACCACACCCTCCCCCTTTCCCTTCTCCATCACCTCCCCCCCCCCCATCACTGTCCTCCCCCAGTTCATTGTCTTATAAGTCAAACTCATACCCAGGGCTGGTCCCCCCTGCATCACCATCCCGTTGAAGACTGCTTGCAATCTGCATCATCCAAAAAGCCAGGAGTCACCCTCAACTCTATCCAGCAACACCTCTGAAGGATGCTCTCACCTGGGAGACCTGGAGAGGGTTGAACAGGGGAACTGTCCCCAGTGGTGGTGGATGTTCATGGAACCCAGTCTGGAAAGGGTGAAGGGAAAGAAAATTAACAGACAGCCATGTCATGGTCACCTCTTTCTCTCCCACCCAGCACACACAAATACCTCTTTCTTCTCCTCACCTGCTCTCCTGCTGACTCCCATGATCCTTTCATCTCAATGGACAGCGGAGTAGCAGCAAAAGCATTTTCACCATGCAACCCTGCTGGGGCATGCAATAATTACAGTACTTAAAATTAAGAGCAGTTTCTAAAAAGCTGACAGAGACCGGGATGAGGGGACTCATGTGGCATTTACCAGGGTTTCTGGAGGGAGGCTGAGCTGAAGGGGTTGTCCAAGCTGCAAGAGGGGTGTCGGATGGGAATGGCGATGCCTGTTCCTGAAACCACATCCACCCATGTAAAGCAGAAGCTCCTTGCATGTTGAGAAGACTTCTGCACCAGATACCACACCACATTTTCAAGGCACTACTCCGCAAGATGGTGTACCCCAAGAGCTACAGGCAATCGAGCTAAGGAGGGTCTGCAGAGTTAGGGCAAGCAACCCCTTTCATAACCTAAACCTCCTGGAGAGGTGAAAATTGGGCAGGAGGCTGGACACCAAGCATGTGTACAGTGCAAGGGGTCACCAGCACCCATGGGCCATACTCTCTTCCTCGTCTCCTGCTACTTTTGGAAGAATATCACAAAATTTTCTGCTCCATGACTGCAGTCAGGGATGTTGCCCTGAGGACTCAGCCAGGACTGGGATAACCATGCATGGCTGCTTCCCCCTCTCTGCTGTGCTTCCAATTAAAGAGGTTTTCCTTCCCTTCAGCTCCTAAAACCTGCCTAAGCCGTGCCTCTTGCAGCTGCTACTTTCTGCTCCCCAGCGGAGGGCAGGCAATCTCCACAGTGTGCCAAGTGCTCAATGGACCTCCCAGATCAAAAAGGTTTTATAAATTTACAATTATTATTAATCAAGGATTGACTTCCAGGCTAAAATGGCTCCTGGCCGTGCTCAGTTCCCACATAGAGAAGCTACGGCTAGGAAGAGCAGTGCAATAGCACAGCCCAGACACCTGCACAAGGACAAAGTGGGAAATGGTGGAGCCTTGTCACCCACCTTAGTGGCTGTACCCTGTTACTTGGAGTCTGGACAGCCTTTTGTCTCCTACCTGCAGTTCCAGTGTGGGGGAGTCTGGGGGAGTCTCAGATGCAACTCTGGGAGAGGTGTCCTTGGTGGGCTTTGACCGAAACCAGCCAAACCACCTGAATCCTGAGTTCTGCGAAATGGAGGTAGTCACACAGGAAAACAGTGGAAATGGATGAGAAGGGGAGGATGCCATGGCCACCCAGATACCTGCCAGAAGCAGGCACTACTCTAGCAGGGGCAGGGCGGACACCAAGCATCAGGGACAGACAAGCTCAGCGCATGAGGCTTCACATCAGCTCTGGCATGCTCACCTTGTCCTCATCCAGCTTCAGTGCCTCTGCTGATGCCAGCTCTTCAGCAGTATCCTCAGCCACACTCTCTGAAGAAGGCCGGCTGTCATCTTCCAAGGAAACAGTGGAGCTCTCCGAGACAGTCCGAGCCCTTGCCTTTAACCCTGCCTGGCATTGGAGATGCAGCTGCCATGTGGTGTTCCCAGAGGAGCCACCCCAAAGCACTATCAGAGTGCTGCCAGGATTCTACCATATCAGGCTTAGACAGCATCCCTAGGGACCCCTGCATCCCTTATGCAGCAGATGGAGAGAAGTAGCACCCACAGCATGATGCAGCTGGCAGCCCCAGAGGTAGGAGGCTGCAGAGGACTACCCTAATCCATCAGACAACACAGCTGGCACCATGATGGGGAGTTCTGAGAGTTAAGTGAGTGGAAAGATAAGCCAGCAAGTCCTAAATCCCCCCAGAGTTCCCAGTGGGATGGTCTCCCTGATTCCTCTGACTCACCTGCTCTGCTGGGAGGGATGGCTGCACCCCTTCAGGGGACAGCATGGCACCCCAGGGCTCTCCAGCTTCTCCTGTGAAGCAGAGGGAAGGACACAGTCAGGGTTTGACCAGAAGAGCTCCTGCCATGCCTATCAATCAGAGGCATTTTAAGTGCTGTAATCATCCCACCATAGAACAAGGCTGTGTGGCCAAGATGCACCCCCCAGTCAAGAGGTGCAAAAGGCCTTTCTGGTCCCTGTAAGCTGCAGGGAGGAAGTCACAAGGCTGCACCAGTGCATCTCAAACCTGGCTTGTGCTGCTGGGCGTGAAGCTGGTTTTCCAGGCAGCAGGGAAGCAGCAGCACTGCCAACAACCCACAGGTGTCCTTCTTGCTGCTTTGGGCAAGATGTCCTAAAAATGAAGGCCCACCTGCCCAGGGCAGCCAGCGCTGCTGGGCTTGGTTTGTATGCACAGCACTGGGGCAAGCATGGCTCCCCATCTGAGACAAGGTTGGAGGGAAATGGGGTGCTGGGTGAACGCAGTCTAGCAGGGGGCAGCACCTGAAGTGACATACATGCCATAAGGAATCACACATCCCCAAGGGACACACCATGCCCCTGCTGCTAACTGGGGCAAGCATTTGTGCAGAGAAGCAAGGCTGGAGCACTTACCTGCTGGTGGCAGCGCCTGTAGAGGGGGCTCGGCAAAAACCCCTCCCAGAGGGGTGGCTGTCTCTGGGTCGAGCACTGAGGGCTGCAGCTCCTGCACGGTGCTGAGCAGTGGTGATGCTGTACCCTGAACAGGTGCCAAAGGGCAGAGGGGCACATGTTGCTGGGAGCTGGATCCCTGGGGTGGCACAGGCTGGTACTGGTCATGCTGGTAGCCTTCACTCTGGGGAAGCTCATGGCCAGGCTCTTCATCTGCAAAAAGGGTTTACTCCAGGGTTTATAGTTTCATTGGGCCATTGCACAGAATTCTCCCCTTTTCCTTTATACATCAGCGGGAGTCAGTGAGGTGAGGAGGGACCCTGGGGACCATAAGCAGGTGAGGGATGAGGTAGGGCACAACACAGCAGCAGGCCCTTCTGAGGCTTCAAGTAAGGAGGGTTGTGAAAGACAGGGCTGGGGTGGAGAGCTGCGACCTCCTGGGAACATGCCTAAGGTTGCAAATGAGCTTAGAAGGGGAATGTTATGGAAGCAAAGAAACTAAGCACAAGCAGCACATGCCAACACTTCAAAGGAGCCTCCGAGCACTTTTGTCCACTCCTGCTGCACATCCCAAGTAGAAAAGAAAACTCATCGGGAAGCCTTCATTCCTGCTCCACAGGAGCAACCACGGATGAGTTCCTTGCTTTGGGCAGATTTATTTAGAGCTGGACTGGTTGGGTTTTTTTGCTTGAAAGGTAGGTTGAGCAAGTGGGGCTTGGGTTATTTAACACACACATTACTCTGCCTGGTGTTAGTCACAGCGCAGGCAGCACACTGCTGTTGGTCCCAGGTTTGTGTCCTGCTGGTTCCAGCTCTGCAGCCTCCAGCCAGAAACATGCTGGGCACTGGAAAGTTTCTCTTTTATCACCATGGAATGTGGCCAGGCAGGACCCAGATCCCGTAGGTCTGAGCCTGGAGGCAGATTAATGACACCTCTTGGATAGGGTGCTACAAAACCCTTTGCTTTGCCTGCCGGCATTGCCTCCTGGCTTCATACCCGTGAGCTGCTCCCTCACAGCCTGGAGATGCTAGAGATCCGCAGAGAGGAGGATGGTTGCTCAACTCCATACTACCTGGCAAGCTCAGCCAGAGAAAGTCAGAGGCCAACCCAGCCTCTAAGGATGGAGGGGGAGGTTACTGTGACCGCACAGATCTCAGCTTGGCACCTTGTCTTGGCTTTGTCTTTCCAAGATGGATGAATTCAGTACCGAGTCAGCTTTCTCTGCATGTAGTTCTCTCAGACAGTTACTCTGGATGGCCATCTCAATGAACAAAAGGACAAAACATTGGGAAAGCAAGCTGCAGAGACCACAGGGAGCAGATCTGGTCCCTCAGAGAAGCCATCCCATCATATCTGTGACTTTTTTCCAGGGAAGGATGATCATAGCCTCAGCCTTTGATAGCAGCAGAAGGCAATCAGGATTGATGATCCCTTTTACTGCCTGGGAGAGCTCTTTGAAGAGGAATTTGGAAACAGTAGGGAAAGCTGATAGGAAGAAATGGCTTGGAGGATTTTTGCCATGTTTTATCCCTCCTGCAATATACTTTCTTCACCCATTGGTGCCAGGGTTCCCAGCAGAAAGCTGTATCTGATCAGCAATGAGAAGCAGTGGAGCTGTGCTGGGGTGTCCTGCTGACAGAAGTGACTGTGAAGCAACAGTGATGGGTCAACAGACCCTGAACTTCTCCTTGATAGGACAACCCCATGGATGTGCTGCCTGCCGAGCTAGGAAAGGAAAGCTCTCTAGCCCTTTCCCGGACAGTCACCCAGTGGAAGCTCATGTACTTGATCTTGATGTCTCTTGACTCTCTGGGTGGACTGTGGTTGGAGTGGACTCTTGGGGTCAACCAAGATGCAAGGCAAAGGGATGAAAAGAGAAGGGGAAATGCAGCAGCTTCACCAACAGGCATGCTGCAGCCCAGCACACAGAAGGACGAGCTCCTTCCCAAATTTTTCACTCTGCAAGTGTGAAATCCCCTTAGTTCAGCTCTAGTTTGCACTCTCAGAGGACTGCCTGGGAACAAGGCTGCTTCCCCCGAGGCTCAGCCAGCAGGCACATGCTGAATGCTGCCCACTTCCAGCCCCGCTTTTCCTCTCACTGCACAAGCAGGGACTCCTGAAGCTGCAGTAATTATGCCCAATTACTCAGACTTTGCATGGAGGGCACACACATCAACCCCTCTATTTGCAGCCCATCCTTGGCGGCCCCACACTGCAAGAATGCATCCAGGCAGGAGCAAAATTTGGAGTCTTGGGGGGGATGTAAAGAGGAAGAAGTAGCTGCTGAGAAATGCCCCAGGAAGCAGGGAGCTGCCTCCCAGTCCATGGCAGCGTAACTCCACATGCAGAGAAGCACAGTGTAGTGACTGCAAACTGCTGCTTCATTTTCTTTACCTGCCATCACTGCAGCAGCACAGGAGAGCCCTGGCTGAATGGGTGACACATCCAGTGGGAGGTCATCTTCCACCTGCAAGGAGTCAGAGGGAAAACATGATAAAACAGATAGAAAAACAGATGGCACAGGTCAAAGACTAAGGAAACCACAAAGCCAATACAAAGGAAAGCATGATGGTTGTGGGTCTGGGACTTATGACCCACCCTGAAGGAGCTGAAGAAGCCCAGGTTACAGGTGAGACCACCTGTAACCAGCATAGTCACAGATCTTTCCCAGCAAGTGAAGGGGGCTGCAGCCCTGCTGCCCTGCTGTGAGCTGGCCAGAGGGAAACTGGAGACAGAAAAACCAAAAGCAAACAAGAAACCTGAACTAAGAGCATTAATCCAAGAACCAGACCAAAAAAACACATCTGCAAGGTGATGCCCCACCAGTGTCATCTGCCACTTCTTCATTACAAGGACCTCATCATTCACCATTCGCCCACCAGCCCAACTGCCCTTCCTGAGCCAACAAAAGGTGTGCTTTGCCCCATGAAAAACTCTGCAGACCTCACTGCCCACACCCTCATGTGCTGCAACCCCGTGGTCCTGCTGAAGTTGCAGGTCCCACAGCAGAGCCACATCTCTGAGCTCACAAGCCAAGGAGAAAAACACCTGGGCAGCAACAGACATCGAACTTCCATACCCATCCCCTTGGTTCAGGGCTGAGGAGGAGGATGCTCCTGAAGACAAACCACAACATGGACTGGCTGCCCCACAGCATCCCCGCTCCTCCTTACCTCCCACTGCCGGCAGCATTCTCGGAGCTGTACCAGCCAGTCAGGCTCCAGCATCTGGTCCTGCTCTGGCATCTCCAGGAGCAGAGAGTCAGAGAGCTTCAGCCGCTCGGCCAGCTGCAGAGCCAAGAGGGCAATGACAAATGTCACGCATTTCAGCTCCACAGGGAAGAGACCGACCCTTGCAGCAATTGAGTATGGTTGGGCACACAGGCCCAGGGGAAAACAGCACCAAAGCCATTCTTCATAATACGGGGGTAAAAGTAACACTAGCCTCTTGTGCAGGATTTATTCCCTTTCCTGCACTGCTACAGAGAACTGCTGTAGCTGATAACCCTCCCAGCAGGGCTACCTCAGACACCTCCACAGAGATGTCAGAATGCCGAAGATGCTCTTCACATCATATCACAGAGGCAAGTTACTATTATCATCCTTTTCTCCTCCAAGGAAAAGGACCACCTTTCAACCCCCTGACAGACAGCCGGAGCCCCAGGCAGGTCTGCAGGATACCCCCACCACGAGCCTCAGAAGCAGACCAGCTCCCCGGGCTCTGCATCAACCCCTCACCTACCCACTGAGCGTGGATGGGAGCTGGTAAGGTTCCAGCGAGGGCTCACCTGGCTGTTTCCTCTCCCGGCTTTGCAACAAGCATTACCATCACTAGTACCCACTCAGGAGGCACAAATGCAGGGACAGGAGACACCTGCAGTTACCTCATCCATCTGCCAACACAAGAAATCCCGTGTGCCCGTGTTTGTCTGATTTGCACTTGCAGATCTCCAAGGGGAGCATTTCACAGCCTCCCAGGACCGTCCTGATGCTTAACATCCTTACACCTAAAGAGGGTTTCTCTTAATAGCTAAGCAAAATCTTCCCTGCTGCAAATTCAGCCTCTCTATTCCTGCTCCCGTGGAAGCTGTGGGGACAGTCAGGCACCGCCCCCTGAGAAACAGCCTCCTGCGTGCCAGAGGCCTGTCATCACATTCCCCATCCTCCCCCAGCAGATCTTGCCTAGAAAATCTTGCCTATAAAAAAAACCCTCATGGCCTCTTCAGAGGTCATTTCCCCTCAATCTTTTCCACCCCTGCTCTTCTCTTCCACACTTGCTCCAATTTGTCCCTGTCTCCCAATGCCACATCCCAGCTGGGCCACTGTGCCCAGCCAAGACCCCTGAGACCTGAGCATGGGAGGATTATCACATCATTGTCTCACACATGCCACTCTTGTTCTCATAGCCCAAAACAACATTATAACATTGGCTTTTTTGCTTTTTTTGCAGCAGCATCCTGTTATGTTGCTGCTCAGCATTTTTTCCATGCTCCACTATCTCCCCCAGGTTCCTCTCTGCAGTATTGCTGCTGCATGTGTAATTTCTCCTGCAAGAGAGGGGCCCATGCTGCTGTGGCTTCAGTCATCTCAATGAGATGGGGCTCCAGCAGCTATTGTCAACGCAGCAAGAAGCATTTCTGGGGTGACCCATCCCACCAGCCCAGTGTGAAATGGAGGGATCCCTGCAGAGCTAAATCCCAGGTTGAAGAAATTACTTAGAAAAGGGTGCAGTTTAAGACAGCTGGATGGGGGGAGATGACACTTAAAGCACTGCTCTTCATCTGAGCCTTTACTGAATTTTCCCTTACTGGTATCAACCCACTTCTTTGGTGTTTACCAAGGCCCCTCACACTCGTTTACCTTCTATGCTTTGATTTAAGGCAGCCACATGTTCCTGTTCCCAAAGTTTTTAAAGCAAAGTCCAAACCAGCACAAAACACTTCCCAATTGCAGGAGGTTACAGCAAGACATGATGCACGCAATGAGAGCCCAGCTTGAGACAGAGATTGGCCACAGAAAACAGAGCAACCCAGTGCACAGCCAGGAGCTTGCACTACCTAGAGATCCACTGTCCCATCTCTTTGCAAACATACATGCATTCATCCTGAATCAATCACAGGAAAGAGGAAATTATAAGCATGATTACTCCTAAATGGGGGGAATGTTTAATCCAAAAGCTAATGTGCACTTTGATCCAATATTAATGAACCAGCACCTGGTTGTATATCGTTCCCAGCTTCAAAAGAGGGGAAGTCTTAATCAGAGACTAATGTGTATCATAATTTGTAACACAGTCTAAAACATCAAAGACAAGAGCATCTATGAATGCACTAGTTTTTCAGATGAAAGTGTTTTCTCCCAGGAGAAGCATTATCCCCAGCAGAACAGCAGATCCGAGAGGCTGTTAGGCAGTAAATGGGTTTCAGTGATAAGGGGGCTGTGTGAGGCAAGTTTGGGGTGATTTCTGCAACACCTGCTTCAGAAGGGCATCCTTGCTGCCCCTTATCTCACAGCACCATGGCTTTTGTCCCCTTCCTGACAGAGGAAGGCTCCAAGCAGCCTCAGCACTCTGCCCTGGTGATGTGCATGGAGTAGGCAGACCTGCTCTCCCAAGAGCCCAACCTGCTCAGGGAAAGCTGGGACACTTTGCTTCACACACACACACACACACACACACACACACACACACCCGCCCCAGCTCCCTGCTCATGAAGCGGAAGAGCTGGGCTCAGTGCTACAAGCTGGGACATGCTTCTATTCACTGTGAACCCAAAAGAGCCCCTGGCAGGTAAGTGGAATTGTGGGATGATGCTGGAGGGGAAATGTGAAGCACTCACACTTCAGCTTCTCAAGTCTGTGCCGTTTATAAGTTCAAAAAGCATCTCCAGAATACAAAATTTCCTTTGCTTCTAAATAACTCTTCTCCTACTTGGCAGTCAACACAATTCCTTTGTTTCTATCCCAGATCCATAGGTATGACAGATGCCATGGAGGTGTTGACTTTGCTGTATTCCATACACAGCAAACCCTGGTGGGCCGCTCAGAGCTGCCAAGCATACCCAACCATGGGAAACTCCAAGGATGCTTCCTACCACACCAGGTCCTGAATAGGATTCATATCCTGCCAAGAATGCAGAGGGGTAAAAGTCTCACCTTCATCACTTGCTGGGCCAGGACACGATGACTGGCTGGATCCTGGCTTAGGAGCATGGTGGCAATCTGCTCACAATATTGCATGGCCTGGGCTGGGAGCCCATAGTCAGCCAAGAGAGAGGCATAGAGGAGCTTGTATACCTTGCAAGAGGGAAACAGAACGGATATATGAGGGCAAGGAGATGCTCACAGGCATGGGCACCCTCTGCCATGGCACATCATCCCAGCATGACTCAGCATCTCAGTTCTCATCACCCAGAGGTTGTCTGCAACTTGGCATCCCCATGGGGCCATCCACCCTCATTCAGCTCCCCAAACCACAGCACGGCCACAAGGCCAGCCCAGCGCCAGCAAGTGGGTAATGGGGAAAAGACACCAGACCACCATTTTCATTTACTCACCCGATCTGCGCAGTGCCTGAGACAGCAGCAGACTTATTTGCAATATGAAAAGCCTATCCATTACCCCAGAGAGCAGGAAAGCAACCAGACCTGAGCAAGCACTGATCAAACACACCATGACCCAAATTCTGGAGGAACCCCCTTGGCCAGGGCACCAGCAAGGAGACAAGCCTTGAATAGCAGCCTGAATCCCTGGCTTCAGAAGGATGGATACATGTTTTGGGGCAGGTCTGAGCTGCTGCACCAGTTGTGTTTGTGAATCTCCACTACCTGAAAGGGGAGCAGGAAGGATTCAGGCTGCCGTAGCCGCTGGCAGTACTCAAAGATTTCCATCCTCTGGATGGCCTCCATTCTGGCAAACTGGGCAAACCCCTGCCTGCAGAGGAGAGGGACAGGTTCAACAAGCAGGAGCAGAGCTCTCTCCCCAGGCAGCCCCACAAACAGATTCACAGCTCCTTCATTTGTGCCAGCCTGCAGCTGGAGAAGCCTGGAGCAAAGTTCATGCTAAGAGCAGTAAACCCACAAACAGGGATTGGTTTTGCACTAAAGTGAGATCCCAGGGATGGGGAGAAGGTGGGACATGTCCCTTAGGTGAAAGCACAGCCTCCTGGTTCACTCACCTGTGACTGCTGCCCAGCAGAACCATGCGATCTGCCTTCACCCCGAAGTAACCAAAGGGGATATCTGCCATCAGGTAGCAGAAATGAGCTGCTTCAACTGATCCCTTGCCAGCTGGATGGGAGATAAAAAGACAAACACTTGGTCCTGAGAGGTCACCGTGTGGTCAGCATTGCTTTGGAGGCTCCCAAGCTTGCTGAAAACCCAGTCCCAATCACCCCACTTTTCTTCCCTGTTCAGGCAGACCCGGATCCCTCCCTTCTCCCTGTTTTTCATCCGTATTCCCCAATTGCTGGTTTCTGCACCTAGGAGGAGTTTCATTTCAGTGGTAAAACCAGGGGAGTCTGGCCAGGCACCAGCTCCAGCTTCAACTCTGTAGGGAGTCATTATTAGCATGAAACCCTTGAGAGTTCCCACCACCAGGAACACATCTCAGTCCCTGCAGTTACATATGCCCTCCCCAGATCCAGCCATTCCAGTCATCTCCAAAAGAGCAGTTAATGGATATGCCTGAGCCTGACTTATCTGCCAGCACAAAGGGCAGTGGGATCCATCAACACCTCATCCCTGCTACTGCACAGATACAGGCACGCACACTTCATCTCAGCAGCAATGCACTTCCATGACAGCATGGTCATGCACAGCAACATCGCAGGTGCCCACCCACTATTACAAGACAGCAGGAACATAACTGCTCACAACAGCCTGGGCTCACCCAAAGTGTCTCCCATGGTGACAATGGCTCGGTGGTTCAGCTTCGTATCTCCAACCTTGTTGGACAACAGCACAGCCAGGTGAGGCCTCCAGTCCCCCCACGTGCCATCTCCACAGCACTGGAGGGAGACAAGAGGGGGGAGAAGGTGAACAGAGATGGTCACCACAAGGCGGATGCCACAGGCAGGTCACAGCACAGGGGTACACAGGCTGGGGCCAGCCTTTTGCTCACACACCAGCGCTGCCTGAGGGATTCTTCCTGACATGAGCTGTAAGAGGGTCTGCAGGGGGTCATTGGTGACCAGCGTGCTGGTGAACCTGTGAGGAGACAACAAAGATAGGGCTGCTGTGCTGGGACCCCAAACTCTCATTCACCTCCAAGTGCATGTCCCAAATGCCCCAGGAAAGCAGTGTCCTGAGGGGCTTCCTGGAGAAGGGGTCAAGGATCAACAGCTCATCAAGATGATTATCTGCTTGCCTTCAGAGCAGGCAAGTCCCCAGGACAACACTGGATAAAACCTCCATATAAGGATTCGGTTTGCACAAGACAGAAAATGTCTGCTTAACTCTCCCTGAAGGGATCAAGCCGATCCAGACTAAGTACATTAATTCCACCAGAAAACATTCATACGAGTGGGATGAACAGCTCAGACTAGGCTGGATCATGGTGAAGATGGCTCAGCTTTCCCTATCCCAATGGCTTTTACTAGAGCATCAAAGACAAAGCCAAAGACTCAGAATAAATCCACCCTACATCTCCAGGAAATGCCTTTCCTTCCACTTTCCAGCTTCCACTTGGTTTCTCCCATCCATTAGAAAGCCCATCAGAATGGATGCCCTACCCCCGCTTTGCCCCCTCTGAAAGGGTAAACTGAAATCAGTGATTTTTTTAATTCAGTGCACTGAGGCTAAAAGTACCCAGAAGGATAGTAGGTTTGGCAAAGCGAGTCACAAAGCATGTACCTTACTTTAGCTTCTCCAACTTACCCGGAGAGCACCCAGCTGTAGGTCCGAGGGTCCATTTTGCTGGAGAGGAAGAGGGCATGGCCCCAAAGATGGTTTCTCATGGCCCAGACCAGAGCATCCTGCAGACAAGGTGGACACAAAAAAGGGATTGCACTAACTCTGCTCCCCTGCCTTCCTCTGCTGCTCACCCAGCTCAGAGAAGAGCTCCAATAACTGCTCTGGTTTTAACTAATACCCTACAAAAAAACCCCTCTTTTCAGTTCACAAAGGCTCCTTTATCTTTCTACCACAGCAAGAACTGGGAGCTTGGTAGCAATATTGTCTTTACTGGATTTCCAGGTCTGCGCTGCCTGTTAATTACCAGTGTCATCACTGATAGTGATGCATCCATCCCACCCCTCTCCCTGTGGCCTTTGGTACGCCTTGAGATCACATAGCTGCAACTAAACCCACAGTGCTGATAAAAGTCTCTACATCTTGTCTTCATTTAAGGCTCCATCACAATCCCGGATGGTAGGGAAATCACTGCCATAAGCCCTTTTGTACAAACACAATTTGAAGGGTTGACCCTACAACACAAGGCAGCTCTTGACCATTCTTCCATCTAAAATCCATCTAATGAGGCCAAAGGGACCAAGAAAAAAAGCCTTGTGTCCTGGATCCCACTCACCACTTACTTTCTTCCTGCCATAGTAGAGGAGCTTGGTGAACTTCTCCACTATCTGTGCTTGTGTCTCCACAATGGGAGGGATGTCCCCTGTGATGAGGTCCAGTGTCCCTGTCTGACATGACAGGCACTCGTCATCTGTCGGGCCTATCAGGTTTGCTGCAGGGTTTTGCCTCTTGTACTTCTGTCGCCTGCAGTCTTGCATCAGCAGCTCAGCTGTGTCTGAGCCCACCATGGACTGCAAAAGGGAAGGGGAGGAGTGAGACTACCCCACAAGTAAAGGCCGATGGCATTTCCAGTCTGACACCCTTACATTTGTATCCTAGCACATCCCCCTAACAAGACCAGCCCTGGCCACCAGCTCACATTTTTGGAGGGCAAAAGATTCAGCACAACTACTAAGACCTTCACAGGACTTGCCCTGAAGCCACAGATTAGACTGGGTGGACTTCATTGGGTTAAGGGAATGATCCCCTTTCAAGCACATCAGTGTCTCCTCAATGAAGGTAGCACCAGTCCTTCTCACAGCTGCTATAGCATTGGATTGTTGGTAGCTCACAAGGAGGAAAAGCAATCACAGAGAAGGGTTTGCTCCAAATATCCAGGCAGTATCAAACCGATTGACAATATTATGGGATTGGGTGGGTTTTAAGCTACATCCCCCCTAAAAATAGCAACTGGATCAATAGGTATCTAGGGGGCATATAACTTATCTCACCTTTAAGATCAAAAGGGTCAGCCCCTTCCATGGGACACCTACCCCATTCTGCCGGCAGAGAAGGACCAGGAGTTTCCAGAGAAGACATGAATCTCTGCCTCTCTGTGTTGAGAGATCACAGCTTGTGGCTATCTTCTTCTGGCAAAATGTCATCACATCCACCTTGTGCAGATCTTCCCTACAGCAGCAAAGAAACCAAAGGCATAGCATTCTAGGACATGAGACTCAATGTGTCCCCAGGTTCACTAATGGGGTTGCCAAAGATTCAAAGTGACAGATAGATATCTCCAGTGCCAATGAACACATACCATGTTGGCCACACCAAGCTCAAAAATGCTTAAATGTTATAATAAATTGGAGGAAATGTGTGACATGTGCCAGTTGCAGGTTCAAAAGCAGCAGCTGGGAGCTGCTTGGAGGTCTTGAAAATGAAAATCTCTTGTGCTAGGAGCCTCTCAAGAAACTGTGCTGCTAATCTGGGGTCCAGAGGAAAGCAGTGTTTTCACCATGCCTGGGGCAGCTGTGAAAACCGCCAGCAGGGCTCTGAGGTTGGCAGGTCCCTGGTGCTAGTACTCCCCATCCTGCCATGCTGGTCTTGTCTTTGTATGCCCAGCTTGCTGCCAACTTCTGCCCGGAAGGAAGCTTTGTCCTTACAGTGCTATCTCCCTTCATCCTTCCTTACTCCCTAGCAGTAGCATCAGAGTGGTGCAAAAGGGTTTGGCGGAGAAGGGTATTCAATGCTCAGGCACTGGGGTAGTCCAAGTGTGTTGGGGCTTAGGGGAGATTGGCCCAGGGAGGTTGGAACTAGATGATCTTATGGTCCTTTCCAACCCTAACTATTCTATGATTCTATGATTCTGTAGACTTCCGTTTCAGGGATGCAGAGTGCATTTCAAACCCTCTCTCTGCCCTTCTGATATTTTCATCCATCCATCTACAAAGAAGCTTGGTTCTGCTTTGCTGTGTTTCTGTCACAGCCATGGACGCCCAAGGCTGCAGGAGCAGGAACACACACAGGCAGTATCTTTCATTTACCTGGCATAGTGTAGAGAGAAAGACACGCTTGTGACCATATAATCCCTTTGGGTATGAAACAGAAGCAGAAACCTTTAAGCTATGTGCAAGCCAGGCAGAACTCCTTTCTTACAATAAAATAAACAGACCATTGGAACCAAAGGGTGATCAGCCAGGGAAGACTGACTGGGGATTGAGGTGCTGATCCTGACTCAATCACACCAACATATCATATAGAGATTCCCCAAATCCCCTTTGGCACAAATGGTAGCTCCAGGTCTTGTACCCAGCTTCTGGACATAAGCAGCTTTTTAGCTCAGTAAATGGTTTTCCCCCTTCTGCACACTCCTTTTCTCTCCATTCTTTGGTTGAGTGGACAGAAGATACACTGGTGTAACAGTGAGAGACAGCCTGATGCAACACACCATGATTCGTACTCAGGCTCACACTGGATGAAGATGCATACTGGGTCTGCCCTTGCTGTGTTCAACAGTCTCATGGGACAAAAACTTTAGGAAAAGCTAAATCACAGGCTGACCCAGAGCTTTAGACATCCAAAAAAATCTCCCAGAAATCAGTTTTCTGGGACATGAGTACAAAATAAGGTCACACATACAAACCACACTAAGCCCACACTCTATGAATATTCAAAAATAAGCCCATCTCCCACAATCCAAATCAACCTACACCAAAGCGAAAGGGCTGGGCTCCTAATCTGAACCTGATCTTTGCCTTTGCAGATATCTCCTTACCACAGGGAGCTTAAAGCCTGCCTTGAACTCCTGTCTCCTCATAAAGGAGAGACGCTCCCAGGCCAGCCATGCCAGCACAGCCTGGAGGCCACAGCACCTGGACTTGCCTATGCAGCATACCTGGCCAGAGGCCCCGGGAAGTTCTGTAACTCCTCCAGCTCTTCTGTGCCATGAAGGACAACCTATGAAACAAGAGTTAATTCAGCAGCTGGACTTCTGCAATCTGACCAGCCACAGCTGGGCTAGCTGAAAGTCAATGCTTGCACCAAGGACTCAACAGTGCTGGTGAACCCACTCTCTGTGCTCTCTTAAGGTAACCCCAGAGCACAGACTCTAAACCATCAGATGGACCCCAGTGCTAAGGTCCAGGAGAAAATGCCTATTGGATGGCATCTGTTCCCTTTGGGAGGCAAAATAGGAGACTGAGGGTATGGATAAGGCTTCCATATTGAAGCACCTCAGAAAGACGAGTAGAATTATCCTTCAAAGAGGTATGGACCACATCTGTACCTCATGGTGAACAAGACACAGATGACAAGGGCTACAGAACTGAAAGAGCAGAATGCAGGACCCAAAGCTGAAAGCAATGCTCAGGCACAGGCTGACACAATGCAGGGTCTTCATGTGGGCAGAAGACGGCTGCAGGGGATGAGAAGGCTGCTGAGGAGGCTGTTTGGGTGAGAACAGTGTTTGCATCCCTCAAGGTGAATGGAGTCACTCTAGCAAGGGGACCAAGGACAGTTTGGGGTGGCAGGCTGTGACATACCTCCAGGCTGTGTAGCTCAACAAGGGCTAGCTGCCCCTTGGCAGGGTGGTGGGGACACACCAGCACCAGCTGGCCTCTGGCTCCAAAACACACCACCGTGTGTGGCACCAAGAACTTGAGGGGTACTACGGGGGCTGGGGTGGACACCAAGGGCCTCTCTGCAATGATAAAGAGCCCACTGTTAGTCCCCTCACCCTGACCCCACACCACCTCTACTATGAAGGGTGTAACCAGGTCCCACCCTAGTCCCCCAACTTAAGTGACCCTCCACTGACTATCCCCATGCTAGAGCAGTCCTCTAAAGCAGGAGGCATGCACGGCAGCTCCTGCACCTACCATAGCAGTGCCACCGGACAATGGACCTGCCCTGCAGCCCTAAAGTCATGCCTTGTGCCTGTGCAACATCCTCCAGAAAAGGACCAAGCTAACTAATGCTAGCCATTTATTTATTTGCTCCCCCCTTGTCAGAGGGGCCCAGAGCCTCATCACACCTCACCTGCTTGTGCCAGGCCCCAGGTCCCTGAAAGAGCAGGGTCATATTGATCAGCACCATCACGGATGTACTGGCTGAGCTCATAGCCACTGGAGCTGAGCCCTGACTCGCGGTACTGCAGGAGCACGCTGGGCTGGCCTGATGGCTGCAAGGGAGGGAGAAAACACAAACCTGGTTGAGGAACTGGGGACACCACTGCTTTTCTGCTCCCAGAGCAGTGGGACAGGCTCTGCTGCTCCATGGAAGTGCCCAGTGGGAGAAGCATGGCACAGCCAGCTCCTGTCTGAGCAGTTCACACCCTTCAGCGTCTTAGATTCATCATAACACTTTCCCTGATCATACCCAATGGCTTTTATAATAACTGACATGAGCCACCAATCTAGCCCAACAGCTTTCCTAGCCTTAGTACAGTAATCTCAAGACAACTAGCAGATGGGGCTTGGGAACTCAAAAAGTATTGCCCCGGAGCAAAACCACAGCAGCTTTGATTTGGCCTCTTAATTTACTCTTTGGCAAAACAGTTGATCTGGTCAAAAGTGTGATGGAGCAGGACTTGGGGGACAGAGCCAGCAATGACACACAGCTTACAGCTACCGAGGAGGGATGCAGAAGAGCATCTCACCAAGCCTGTATTTCTGTCCTGCTCTCGGACATGTACAGGAGTGGTGTACAATGACATGCCTGGGGGAGCAACAGCCCACAAATACCCATAACCCAGGATAATAATCCCCAGAGATTGTTAGGCAATGAGTGCCACATAGCAAAGCAGTCCTTTTCTCCTCGGCTTCCTTCCCAGCTGAAGGAGGGACACATGGATTGCTCCCAGAAATCTCTGGGAGATCCCCCAGGTGCTTTGCCAACCACCCCCACCCATCTGGAGGTTACCTCTTGGGGCTGGCCACCAGCCACCCCCAAATCACCGCTGTGGGTTTCTCCCCCTGCCCTCTCCTTCCTGGTAACCAAGGTGTAGCTCTCATCATAGGAGTCATAGGTCTGCTTCCTGCATGCAGACAAAAGGAGGCACCCTGAAGGTCAGAGGTTTTGTGACCAGTCACAGACCTGCTGATTTTGCAGCACACTGCTGTGCCAGGAGATGCCCAGCCTGCCCACCCTTACCTGTCTGGCCCTGGGGAGCTTGTGGCCAGGTTGGGGTGGTAACCCTTGTAGTAGTTCTGGTCCTGGTAATTGGCAGTCTTGCCATAATGCTCTCCCTGTCTCAGGTCTAGAGAGGGAATCGAGATTTAGCGTTGCCCATCCAGAGCTGCAAGTCATAATGAAGTTGCAAAAGAAAAGTAATGAGTCAGGCAATTTGCCATGCACACCCCATTTGCTTCCAAATTAGCCCAACACATTGGAGGTATGATAAAGCCTTGTACACATTTGCCAACACAGCACAGATGTCCTTTCCTCTTTCCTCCCTTCCCTTTTCTTCAGCCCAGAAACTCCAGAAAGAGCAAAAATGAGGCCTTAGACACCATGATCACAAAGCACCATCAGCACTGAATTCAGCCTGGAACCAGAAATGACACAGGGTTTTAACCATGGAGATCAAGATCCAACACCCCCTTGAGTGCACCCAGTTCCTGCTGACATTTCCGAAATGCAAACTGAGGGCAGTGCTGCATGGGGAGAACAGCACCAATGGCTCAGTAGCGTGGGCAGAGGAAAGCCCTAGAGAGGTGCAAGCCCTGGAAGAACTACCCATCCTGGAGAAAGCATTGCCTCTTCTCCTGCAACAAGCTGCCTCCATCTGTAGACCCAAAGGATAAGCCCCTACCTCTGTCACCCTTCCAGGCCACCGGCTGCCACTGGTATCTTTGGTAGGTATAATCATCACCATAGCTGGCTGCTGGATATTGCCAGTGGGGGTCTTCGCATTCTTGCCTGAAACACAACACAGCATACTTCCTCTGAGAAAGAAAGGGCACCACTGCAGGCTATAGAAAACATTTAGGATTAGAACTAGACTTTTGGAGGCAGAAAATGTGATGGAAATACAGCAAGGTCTCCTGCCCAGGTACCCTGGTCAGCAGCAGAAACTGGTCCAGCAACCTTCCTACAAGGAGCAGCAGAAGGTTTAGATACTTTTACATCCCAGTCCATAAGAAAGCTGTGCACTGCAGTTTCAGGTGATGCCCACTTTTATGTTTTAATGGTGCGGACTTGTCATGGAGATCAGTTCTCACCCATATTTTAGGAGACATCCCCCAAAAGCACCTTCTCTGCCAAGCTCTGGAGCCACCATGTCCATCACACAGCCCAGCAGGACTCCCTCTGCCCTGGAGCCCAGCCCAAGCCACTCGGCACTCACATGCCTTAGGTCTTTCACAACTGACAGTGATCTGGTGAGCTCCATGCAACACCCCACTTCCTGGTGTGAGTATCATCCAATCTCAGTGCAAAACCCTGCATATCCGCACCATAACTCGCTGAGGGCAATAACTCAGGCAAATCATCCCAGATTTGCTGGAGCACTCAAAGCCATTTCTCAGCACTGCGAGCATCATCTAACCCACATTTTATCCTTCCATCCTCCGCTGTTTCAGCAGCTGAGCTTGCAAGCTGTCTTTAGCTCCTATATACCATTTATATTTTTATTGTTCACCTTGTGCTTTGTAAAAATGAAATTTATTTAATCAAACCTTCAAGAAAAATGCACCTCGGGACTGAGATGAAGCCTGTAAAACTGCAACTCAGGAGTCACAGCCGTACAAAGAAATCAGAGCTGCAACTGCTATCCAGATTTAAATGTAGAAGTCACCAGCTACTTAATAGTGGACATCACCTATTCACACACTGCCTCCACAAGGCTGCTCTCTATGTTGCCTGTGCAGTTCCAAGGGCAGGACCCGTGTCACAGGCCCCCACACTTCAGCAGGGAAATGGCCAGCTCTCATGGTAAGAAGGTTTAGAACAGGAAGGGGGCTCAGCAGGAGCATCCCTGAGTTGTGCAGCTCTCACCTGGAGTAGGGCCTGCTGGGGTAGCTGCTTTCATAGCTCTCAGCCCAGGCAGCCAGCCTGCCAGCATCCCAGCGGGGTGGGTGGCCAGGGGGGTGACCCCCATCCCAGGAGCCGGGCAGCGGCCGGGGCCCTGAGTGGAGACCCCCCCTCCTGGGCTGCAGTGGGGGGCCATGGTGCATCTCTCCCCATGCTCCCCTGGCTGCCTGCCTCTCCCAGGGCTGGGGCGACCAGGCAGGGTCCGGGGCGTCCATCACAATCTTGCCAGCGGAATCCTCTCCACTTTTTGGGTGGAAGCAGAGGTTAGGTCTGACATGTCTTTAGTGGCCTGCAAGCAATGAAGCCACAGAGCAGTTGATAAGCAGCTTTTCACCTCCCTCGTGGGCCCTCCCAGTGTAGGCTTGCCACCTACTCTGCTTCTGGGAGCTTGCTGGAAACCCAGCATCCTTCCCAAAATTCCCAGAGGCAAGGAAAAGCCATCTGCACATCTGCCTAAACTTGAAGCACCCCTTGAAACATTAGGATGAAATGGTCCGTTCTGAAAGCAAGAGGAATCCTGCTGTTCCCAGAGCAAGAGGTAACACTCTCGTGCACCCCCAGCCATCCCTTGCAAAGCAACACCACTCAGCCTCCCCAAGGAGGTGAGAAATCAGCTTTACCTCTGTAACAAGGCAGTGAAACCCCATATTATGTGTGGTAGGGAAAGGGATATTGGCAAGACGCAAGCAGGACAGGGAGAATTATTCTTACATAAATAAGTAGGGACAGAGGCAGAGAGAAATGGAGCTTTGTTCATCTGCGCTATGAGGTGGGGTGGAAACAGGGGTTTTCTCCTGGCTTTCAGCTCCAGCAAGAATACAGCAGCTCAAGAGGACACTAGATTCACTTATAATGGTCCCATGCAAAAGAGGAAACCCTAATGACAGCCCAGGGAAATACATAGGTGAAGCCCCAGCTGCCAGGGAAGGATGCCACCCACAAGCCCCCACGTGTCCTCTTGCAACATCGGCCCAGAGACCATCCCCACCACAAAGCCTCACAAACCTCCCCAACACAGGCAGATGCCATCGGAACCACTTTGTCACCCCATAACGTTCAAAGGTACTTTCAGGTAATTTCAGGGCTGGGGAAGACACTCAGGTCTGAACAGTGGCAGCTGAGATTTTACCCCTTTCAGGTGAAATCAGGGTTAAATCCTTGCTCTAAACACCCCCATGCACAAGCATCCTGGCACCCATCATTTTGGTCCCACAGAGGCCCCCCCTAATTTGCAGCTAGGGGTTCCCACCTCTCTCCACCCCCCGCAGCAGCCGCACACACCTGATCGAATGCCGCCGGGGCCCTCCTTCTACTCCCCATGCGCTGCTGCCAAAGTCCACTGCCACATGGGCCACGGGCAAAGGGCAGCCTCCACTCCTCCAGCACACACCGACCTGCTGGCCCTGCTCCTGGGGCATTTGCACGGCTGTTTGCCTCCCTGAGGGTCACCCTTCCCATCACTTGTGTCGCCTGTCGCCCAGGAGATGGAGCACACAGCTCCCTCCAGCTCAAAAACACCCACATATTTCTCCTGTGTGTTTTTTAATGCTGTAAGTATCCCCCTGTATATAACCTCACACTCCTTAAATAATAACAAAGGCTTCTGTCTGAGTTGTTGGTTTAATCCAGACTCAGCCACAGCTCAAGCAAATAACATCTGTCCCACTGGCCGCTGCCTGGGGCAGAATTCAGGCTGGATGGAGCTGGAGCCCACCCCAGCAATGCCTCATCCAAGTCTTTATAGTGCAATAATAATGGACTCACTCTACAAGCAACCAGGGATTCCTGCCTGGATACCCTCTCCCAACCTCCCCCAGGCACCTTAAAAACCAGAAAAGAGGAGTAAATTGCATCAAATGGCATCAGAAAGCTGCAGTAAAAGCTACATATAAGAGCTAGCATCTTCCACCTGGCAGCCTAGCGATATGGCATCTTCTCCCCCTTCTCCAGGGAAAACATGCATGGTTTCCTAAGCCCCAAAGCCTCCATTTGGTGCCTTCATTGAAGACAGATTTCAGCCCTAGGGCAGCACAGAGGAACATGGGATGACCAGCAGAAAGAAAGAGCTTTTTTATCTCCCTCCACTTTTCACACCCTGGCAGTCCCAGCTTTCCCTGGCCTTGCATGAGTGCCTTCAAATTACCTCCACCATGACACCGCAACACTGACTGATGTGGAATTCACAGGCAGGACTGTATTCTTTGCATTGCAGTGGAACCATCAGAAAACCCCTATTTTAATGATGTTAGAAGACTTCATATATTATAGCTTCAGTCCTTGAAATTTCCACCCTACTGGGAGATTAAGAAATTTCCCCTGGTGATCCTAAGAAATAACCACTTGGTCTCTGCAGAATTCAAGGTTTCAGATAAAAAAATATTCTCAGCACTCAGCTCTATGGAGAACCGACTGACAGGAACACAAACCAAGGAAGCGCTGTCTTGGTGCTGCCACGCTGCTTCAGCAGAACGGAATTAATCATCTCCTTCTTGTTTCACAGCTGTCCTTCAAAACTTTAGGAGGCTTTGAACAAAGTAAGAGGTCTATTATGGAGGGGTCAGGTCTTCTGGGAAAGGCAGAAGGATGCCTAGAGACCATGAGCGTGCACTTTTTCAATAGATATATGTGTCTCATGCTTCCACTTGACTGCTGGCTAATAATTTTAGGTTTCTAGCCAAGAGGGGACTGCTGGGTGTTTCCAACCTGTTTTCTAGCAACCACACAAATTTATACTGGCAACCTGCAAGGGTTCAACCAGCATCACATGAAGAGGCTGAGAGCAGTCCCAGCTTTTGGGCTACTGTTGTCAGCAAAACATGGGGGACTGTAGCAATAGGACAAGAGGTAACAGGTTCAGACTTCAACAGGAGAAGTTTAGATTAGGTGTAAGAAAGTTCTTTACCATGAGGGTGGTGAGGCACTGGAATGGGCTGCCCAAAGAAGTTGTGAATGCTCCATCCCTGGCTGTGCTCAAGGCCAAGTTGGACAGAGCCTTGCATGACATGGTCTAGTGTGGGGCATCCCTGCCCACAGCAGGGTGGCTGGAACTTGATGATCTTAAGGTCTTTTCCAACCCTAACTATTCTATGATTCTATGATTCGGGTTGCAAGAAAGACTCAGGAGCTTGACTTGCATGTGTTTGAGATGAAAGGAAACTCTGTACCAGTCCAGGGTAGCGAAGGGTATACAAGAAACACTACCTGCAACATCAAGTTTCAAGCTTAAGTGGCTAGAAATGGACAGCCAGGGAACACCAATTTAAAGTAAAAAGCAGAGACGTAAATGTGTTGGAAGAAGAGCGAGCCAGGGGAAAGCACTGGGAAATGAGAAGTGAAGGAACCAAAAACAGAGATAAAAGGACCAGATGGGCTAAGAAGAGGAAAAGAAAAGGGTAACCCTTTAACTGCACCACTTCTAGCCAAGAAATTCCTATTTTCAAAGGATTCATAGCTCATTTGGGAATTCCGGCTCTGTGCCATAGGACTCCTGTGAAGCAGGCAGCAAAAGCAACAAATAGCATTTGTCAGAGCTGAAAGGACACCAGTATGGCTTTAAAAACTCATGCTTTTCTGCTTTAAAAGGTTTCACTGCTGTTGTCACAGTAACAAGATTAGGGGAAAAACCCTCCAGGTGTTTGTGCCGCACCTTGGGGCTCCACTCACAGCCAGCCCCACACCGAAACTAACCAGTGAGAGCAATTAGCCAAGGCTCATCATAAATCTCTGTAAGCTAAAGGATAAATCCAGGTGGTTTCAGGTGATTTATGTCCTTTTTAATTGGTTCTGAGATAAGACTATTTTTTTTCAAATGGCATCAGTAGGAAGCTTTGTTCATCCCTGAGTTGTAGCCCCCTAGAAATGGGATCTATATATGCACACTTTTTGGGGAAAATGTCTAAAGCATCATGTCACAGCACAGAGGTGTTTGAAAGGGCTGGGTACAGTCAAGAGAAAATTGGAAACAGCTCATCTCTCATCACACCTGTGAGGCAGAAACGCAAGCAGTAAATAAGCTACATAAAATATGATAGCTCATCTTAAATATTCTATACAGTGAAAACACCAGCCCTGAATGTGCTGCCAGCACTGGAGGCATTTGACAGTCTATTGCATGTCACATGTCAACCAAGAAACTCAGGTTCCCAGGCAGGCTGAGCACCTGTACCAGCATGGGAGAAGCCCTCATCCTCAATCAATCTCAACGGCAGCTAATTAACTAATTGGCTTCATCACACCTCCCAGGTTTATAGATTAGGAATAATAAAGCCCCTGCTCCAACTCCGTGTGGCATTTGGGGGCCTTTCCTGGCGAGGGACATCCCAGTGGGAAGAAGGTGGTTGCTCTTAAAGCAGCTGAAATCATACCTGCTCCCACCTGCAGCTGCTGCATTAGCACCATCATGTGGTTTTGATGGGCCAGCATGGCATCAATTCTCATGCTCCTGCAGCTAGCTTGTATGCTGAAGTTTTCACCAGAGGTTCTATACCTTTCTTCCCCACATTAGACTGCTTCCAGCTTCAAGGGGCTGAGCTATCCCTGCCATCCCTCCCACCACCACCCCACACACAGTCATTTATCAACTTCCAGGCATGCCTATTAATTTTTTGAGACGTAAGCAAGAATATTAATTGCATTCCAGAGGCATTCAGCATACAGCAAATTAAGAAAAATCATTTTACACCCCACACCATATCAAATGGAGAAACAGAGCTGCAAAAAAGCTACTATTTGTGAAAATCAAAGCATATCTGTACAGAGCACTGTACGTTCTGTACACATCCCCAGGGTGGCTGCAACAAAAGGTAGCTCAGGTCTTCTGCATGAGCTCCTATTAAAAAGCACGCTCCAAAAACTTATGTCTTTGCCTTACTGCATACACACTACAGCCAAACCTCTTAACTCTTGCCTGCAAAAGCTACGTCCTTGGTATTTGCATCCCTCACCCTTAAAGGAAAGGCTGCACTACATCTCCATCTCTGTCACAGCATCTCACCTGGCTCAACACACCATTAGGAGGGCTGGGATGCACAAGGGCCAACAGATGTGCAAGAACTAAACCCAGTCACATTGAGGAGGTCAGAGAGCTTTGAGTATTCAGGTCCTCTCTTTTTTTCTGTGCAACACCCTTTACCTTTCTCCAGCTATAAAACTGATGTTTATCTTGCTGCTAACTGCCTCACAGAGATCATTACACATTGCAAATCCAACCATTTGCAGATGAAACAAGCACAAGCAGCCTGTAAACCATTACACCCCCCCATCGCCTTGCCACATTGCAATGCATTGCAACCTTTAAGCTGAAAATTCGCATAGAAGACCAAGAGACCTGGAAGTATTTGCCAGGCAAATGTTGACAACCAAGCAGAAGTGATTCTTCCACCCACACCCCACACCACCCCCTGCTCAAAGAGGGGAAATAAATTTTTAAATGAGAAATTCTGAAGCTATTTTTGTGCCCCAAAAATACCCACAAACAAACAAAAATCCCAGAGGGGGTTACTCTTCCTTGTCTAAAATCTCCCTGCTACAGGATGTCCCTCTGCATCTATGTCTGTTGGAAGATATGGAGGTGACAGAAGGCAAAGACAGGGATGCAGATGTCAAAACAAGGCTCAAAAGGAACACCAGTGGCTACACTGTTACACCTCACAGTTTATGTGCCACGAATGAGGAATGGAGAGATGCTGAGCTCTTGTCTGGATTGGAACATGAAGCCAGGACTACTGGCTTCTGCTGATGTCCTCAGAGATTTCCATCTCACCCCACACACCTTCAGGCTCCTTTGACTGATGGAGGGATCAAGCTGGACACAGACCAAGGTCTCGAGCAAGTGCCAGAGTGAGGAAAGCTGATAGCTTCGAAATCTTCAGCCCCAAGATATTCCAGGGTGTCCTTTTGAAAAGATTGCCATCTTGTGTCTTTTCAGATGCTTGAACATCACTTGTCTTTGCATTTGAGACTACAGGTCTCGTTCAGGAGCTTTATTACACGCAGGGACAATAAAGACCCCTGACAGTTACAGATAGCTTTGCTGTGTCCTCTTCTTAGTGGTACCTTGTAAAGTTGGACAGTAACGTTTCCCTCATTTTTTTTATCTCAATTTATGACTCGTCTACCATGAAAAGCCACTTATGTCCTCCGCAGTTACATATACCATATCCTTCAAGGCCAGTAAATCACGGACTCAAGCCATGTCAAATTTTCTGAAATAAAACTAAACTGCAGTTATCCTCTAAGGCAAGAAGCTGCAAAACGGAGAAAGGACGAGTTCTGTTTAAAGCCAGAAACCTGGCTGGCAGCTTCCCATGGTGTGTGGGGACAAGAATCACCAAAAGCCCTCTAAGTGAAAGAGAAAAGCCTGTTACCAGGGAGCCCTGGGGACCCTCTGCGCCACCCCAACAAGATTCCTCCATAGGTCTTCTGTGGTCTAGAGTTAAAATAGTTGAAACTCACAAGATTTCCCTATAGGAGTTGAATGTCCAGTCCCCTGCAGCCACGACAGAGTCCTGGAGCAAGACAGAGCCAGGTGCTGGCAGTGTTTATTCATAGAGGCTTGGTTCCTTGTCTGGATTTGTGCTTGGAAACAAAACTGGGGAGCTAATGGGATGCACAGCTTTTTGTTTTATGGGGGTATTGTGCAGACAAAAGGTGGAAAAGTACTAATACCAGGGGTCTGCTTGGTTGGTTCACTCAAAGAACTGGGGAAACTGAAGGCAAAGGGCATAAAACAACATTGAACTGCAAAGCCATCCTTTACATTTTTCAGGAGCACAGTGACTTGTCTTTTCCCTTGTGCAGCAGAGTTGAACTTTCATGACAGCTGAATTAACTTGGAGAAGACCTAGCTGCATGCTGCAGTGTGCTACAATAAGAAGAGGGAAGACCCATACCACTGCTCTTCTTGCTAACTCCCCTCCATGCATCCCTCACAGCTAATCTGCAGGGGGCTCAAAGCGCTCCATGCAGATTCACCATCACACCATGGCACAGCATTCAGCCTGGCACAGACACCAGGGCGACATTTCCACCATGTACAATCTTCTCAACAAAACCCTAACAGTAAGCATTGCTATTTTTGAAAGCCCTATTTTAATGTTTGTCCCATGATCTGAGCTCTGGAGTCTTCTTTGATTCAGAAGGTGACCTTACACCACATCACATGAGCCCAGAATATAAGGTCCAAGCTCTTTGTGTGGAAGAACACCTCCCTAGAAGCAAGAAAGATATAACCTCCAAAAAAAGAGTAAAATTACTAGCAGGCATGACACAGACAAGTAAAGCACAAAACATTTTGTGCTAGAGTCTTAGCTGATAAAAACGCAACATGAATAACGTACAGCTTCGGGCTGGGATACAGTTGCCCTTCTCTGAATGTTTAATGCGAGCATATGCATCAGTTAATCAGAAGCACAAAACAAAGCATTTTGTACCTTCTCTCCACATGTTGTGCAATTAAAAGGATTCTCATCCAGGCACAGACAGAAAAGCCAAGGGACTTCGGCTGTGAAACATCCATTATTTAAAAGTGTATCTGTTATTCAAAGTTTTGCTTAAAATCCTACTGTCAGCTTGAAAGGAAAAAGAAGATTAGTTTGAAAGCTGTTCTCCATTGATATTCTACTCCAATTTTTGCTGATTGTAAGTACTAATACTCCAGACATTTTGAAGAGCTGAAGAAACCCTTCACGGCTCTGGAGAAAGGCAACACCCTGTGGGTAGCCACAATTTTTTCCCTCTCACTTAAGTTAACCTTGCAGGGATATGGTACACCCTGGCCAACAGCACACTCCTTTCCCAAATTGCTCAGCCACCCCAGCATGACACTGATGAGCATCTGTTCAGGAAAAGGCAATGCCAGATTACTCAACGCAGTAGCAGGTACCCACCATTGCACCTGACCAGCTTGCTGACACACACCCACAAGTTTAGCTCAGCTGAATAAAGTCTGGGTGGGATGCTCAACCTTCTGACAGCGCCTGGCAGCTTCAGTACAGGGTGCCAGGACTAGGCTGCAGGAAGTCACACAGTAAATGAATCTCAACAGAGATTCCCACCACCCAGATACAGGTACAGAGGGCAGCAGGCATCACAGAACCATTGCAAGGGAAAGCCCAGCACTGCCACAGCTCCTGCTGCAAAGGGAAGAAACTGGCACAACTGAACTATGCTGCTCCAAGAGAGACACTACACAGGAGCCACGTGGACGGAGGAAGACCTTCAACAAAAACAACCATCAATCAACAGCTAACACTAGGATATAAAAATCTGTAGCAAAGGAAATTATCTTTTCTAGCAGCTGGAGGTCCTGAAGTGGAGATAGTTGTAAGCACCAGATCCAGGCACTTCTGCAGGGATGAGATGGGTCTGAAGTCCAGCTGGCAAGACTGGCTGCAGGTCTGAACCAGATTCCCAGAAAGTGCTTCTATCAAGCACACTTGACTAGGAGAGCAGAGCCTTAAAATGAGAATGACTGTGCTGAACTAGACATTAGTGTCTTCATAACAGCTCAAAAAAAGAGGCTAAGCCTCCAGGCTGAGCTTGTATAGGGCCCCATGCCCATGGGTGGTGAGGCCAATCAGGGCCATTAAAGCTTATTAAGGCACTCAGAGGCCTAGTAAAGGCTTATGGGGAGATAGGATAGCGAAAGGGGGCTCTCTTCTGTAGGGCTGTTTGGTGAGAAGGTGCTGGATTGAAGTGATTTTTGAAGTGCTATATTAGATTAAGGGGCAAGGACTAAAGCTAGAAAAGTAAGTCAGCACTATGGGATACTAAAGGTGCCTTTATTGCTTTATCTAAAATAAACATTTGTGAGAAAAGAGCCCTTTGAAAGGTTTCTCTGTCCTTTAAGATATAAGGCTGTAATATATAGGAATCTCTAGAGGCCTGAAGACTTTTCTACTTGGGAAAAGAAGGGTAAGAGAAGATGTAACAGAGATAAGCAATACTCAGGGGTGACAGACTTGTAATTGTAATAATACATTAAAAAGCTTGTTAAGCAGACTTAAAAATATGTTTGCTTAATCTTTCTGTGTACATCATGTGTAACTGTGGGAAAACATGCATAAAATGTGAACTTCCTGTGATGTGACCTGGAGACACCAAAGATATTATTTCAATAAAGTGAACTGATGAAAGGTGAATGATTGAAGGCTAAGAAATGTAGCAATAAGGCTATAATGTATTGAACTACTGGGAGCTCAGTGAGTGCAATATAGTAAGGGTCATTTTCTTTCACTATCACACTAATTACTCTATAATAAGGCTACTGATTTTAGGTGTTGTCAATAACTTAAGAGGCAGCTTGAACATATAAAATGAAACTGTTGTTCAGTGATCTATCCTGGCTGCTATCTTTAAGCTGCACATTTACCTAAAGTACAATGATGCTTCAATAGTGGACACTTATGTACTTCTTCCAGCATTAAAATGAACTGGATGTTATCTACAGAACAGCTGTGAGCTATGGCTTATTTGGACAAATTCTTTGCTGCAGTAGCCCATTTTCTGCTGTTAGCAGTGAAATAAGCTTAAAAAAGCTTTCTTTTTTTCTGTAATAAGAAGCTGTGTGTAATGTGATGAATTTGCAAAGCTTTTTAAAGGGTGGATGAGAGTTAAATAACTTCCTCCAGGGTCTAAGGCACTGCAGAGCAGGACTGGAGTTGATGCAGCAGCAAAGGCATGCTAAGAAAGCCAGGAGGGTTACTGAGGCGAAGGAAGCCTCTGTAATTGGAGGCAACGCTGAAGCAGCTTGTGTAGCCAGAGTCTATGCAATGCTGGAACAGTAGGGCACAGCTCAGACAAATTTAAGTACTGTCAAATGAAATGGTTTGCCTGTTGTGTCTCCACAGCCTGTTGTAGTTCAAATCTCTTGTTAAGCTTCAAAGATCATAGCCAGAGTTTCAGGTTCCTTTGGTTTGCAGTGATGCTTATGAAGGTAACAGTATCTGTAATTGCTCCTTCTGAGACCAAGCTGGACTGATGCAGGATCAAGAGCACAGTCTTCCTCTTAGCCAGAAATGGCCAGGAATGTGGTGGATGAGGTGGAAGGAAGGCATGAGAGCAGTCACCTTTCCTTTCTGGCCACTGCTGGAGGAAGGATTCATTCCTGTTCAAAACACACATTTGAACCTTTACCCCTTTGCCCATGTCTCTCATTTTGGTCCTCATTTCACATCAAACCTCTGTCAAGCTACCACCTGGATCCCACAGCAGTGGCTCCCAAACGGGGATCAGTGGGACCTGACTAGCCTCTAGCAAAATCCATCCCCACAATCCTGCCTTCCCAAGCCAACCTGTAAGAAGAGGAAGGACAAATCTACAGGAAGTCTTGTACCTTGTTCTGAGGCAGTTTGCATGCTGAGGGGGGCTCAAAAGCTGTGAGTGCTGAGATTTCAAGCATGAAAAGCTCAGGTCTGCACTGTTGCACTTGAGTGTCAGCTTTCAGAGAACATTAACAAAAATCAAAATTACTGAACAAGCCAAGGACCTGTTCCACACACGCCCTCACTGTGTTTAACCACAGGCATTGTCCCTAGAAGTGTTCAGCAGCATCTTCACCCTAAAGCAGCCTCCCCTTGGCTGCATCTTTGCAAGCAGAGCCCAGCAGGTTCAAACAGGTCAGCAGTAACACTTGCACTCACCTGGTTTTGTCATAAGGCAGGGCTTTTATTTCAGTGCAGTTTTGCAGATGACCCTACTGATGGCCTTGGTGGCCATGTCAACTGCTCTGCTAACTGTGAACATCTTCACCCCCCTTTATCTCACCAAGCTGTAGTTCATGCCATGGCTTGCGTTGCTTTCCAGTGCCAGCTCATCTGGGGTCAATTCCAGCTGCCAGTATCACCTGGGCCCAAAGGAAAACCCACCACCCAGTGTAGAATCTGCTCTGCTCAGAGAAGCACAGATCATCTCAGGCTGGAGGTATCCAGGGGGGTTATTTTATTTCTACCAAAAGGGAAGTTAGAGCAGTGACCAAATTTTTTCCTCTGTATGCATTTAAAGTGTGTATAACATAGATTTCTGACAGGGACAATACATTTCAGACCACAAGAATACCCCCCTGCTATCAGGGATGTGCTGGGTACCACAGCTGTGCAAGGGGTGTCCCCTGGGAAGGAGGCCTGTCCCAGCTCAGCTGAACCCAAAGCGCTGTCTCTACACCAGCACGAAGCTTTGATGTAGCAAAGTGAAATGATCCGCTAAGTGAGAATCTGCATTTGCTGGCTGTCTTTACAAGCAGAAATACATTAACTCCAAGCCGCAGAGAAAATGTCACTCCTGTACTGTTGAGAACGACTGTAATTGCCTCTGCTGTGAAGGAGGAGTGTATGAATCAAGGTGTAGACGTGACTTCTGCAGGCTGTCCCCACCTCTGCTGTTGTCTCTCTACGAACATCAGGAAGTTGCTTTATATCTATGGCTTTGTTTAGTGAAGTTTCTGTATTTCAGAAGAGTGGAGAACTGCATTTCTCAGTACTGTAGCAACTGCTACTGCAAATCCAAGGAGTTACAGACATCCCCTGCTATAGCTGCTTACCCAAGGCAGAGCAGTATGACCCTGCTCCTCCAAGCTAGAGCTGCTGTCCTAGAGCTCCATCAGGAGAGACACATATGGACAGCAAGCTGCTCTTTGGAGAGACAGCTATGCAACATCGCCTGCTTGTGACACTTCTCAGCAAGGGTAATTAATTGACCACTGCATTCAGCCTGTGGTTTTTATAGTTTCTGTGCTGAATAGGTTCACCAGGAATGTAAAATTCTTTGGAGAAAGTTCATGGTGAACAGCTTTAGAGCTTGTGTTGCATCGGTGGGGGTTTTGTTTGAGAGTTGCCTTTCCTGCAGACCCTGCCAATCCAATGTTGAAATTCAACACGTTGGGGCTGCTGACCACGTCTCATGGAGGCTATATCCCACCTGGATGCTGTGCAATCCTTGCTTCCATGGGGCCTGCACACTCTGCCCTGTGTAGAGAACACAAGCTTGAAATGATCTGCCCCTGCTTAAACAGATGTGCAGAAAAGCAAAGATGCCACAACATTTTTGACAGTTGAAATGCCCAGGTTTGGGGTTAGGCTTTGTGTGCAGCTTCCTGAGCTGCTGTTGCCACTTACCCTGGCTGAAACCGTGCCCTATGGTTGAGAACTAGTGAGGCTGTGCAGTGCCACCACATCCTTGTACGACACCTTCGGGGGTCTGCCACAGCATCCCTGTACAAAGACCTGCAACAGAAGTAATCCCAAAGAGAGATGAGACTGAAGCTCTGCTGAATCATGAGGTACTATTTCCTACTGTTTCAAAAAACTCCCCCTATGCATCCCACTCGGCTAGTGGTGCCAGGGGAAAGGAAAAGAAGTGATCAGAGGGTCACAAGGCAGTGGTTTTGGCAGAACTAAAGCCCTGAACAGCAACAAAAACCTTTTGCAATTCTGGAAAACAAATGGTCTTTGTCCTTACCTTCTGATGAACAGCACGCTCTGCTGCAGTAGCTTTAGTGCCAGTCACACCAATTACTCTGCATCACTGCCAAAAATAAAACCCTCTTTGGATGGTGTCAGGAGAGAAATCGTGCAGTCCTGCTGTTCTCTCTGAATTAAACATTTGATTTTCCTGCATTTTCAGGAAGAACCGTGAACAGCTCAAGCTGTGTCTACTAACAGCCCACTTACATGCAGTTAATGTAATTGCTATTTACTCCATCTTTTGAATGCAACTACTCATGCATAGCCTATGCCTTCTCCATCGAGTAGAGCTCAGCGCCCATCACTTGCAACCACAGCCACGATGCAAAGGCTTGGAGAGGACAACCTCCGTGGCACGGGTCCGCATCTCCACCCACCACAGCCGAGGCACCATAAGGCCGCCCATAAATTCGTACATGCCTGCATTTTGCCTTCCCTCCCCCTGGCAGATGGGCTGGGGAGGTTTTCGGCAGCAAAGCACCGTGCGGACAGAAGATGGCAGCATCAGCCCAGCAGACAGCAGCAGGCTGCGGAGCTAGTCAGGGGTTCCCTCCACCAGAACACTGACTAGTATTTTTTTGAAGAGGAAAGGAGATATTTTCACTCCTTTTTCACGAATTGCTATCAAGGAACAAGACACAAAGCTTCTGGATTAGAAAACCAAAGGAGGTGGCTCGGCCTGAAGGGCTTAATGCAGGAAGGACCGTGTAAGCATCACCCAGGAGTTGAAAGACGCAGGGGCTTGAGGACCAGAGGGGGTTTTTCAAAGAGCAAGGATATGGTTTCATGAGGGGAGCAGTCCCTGTGTCTATGCCAGGATGAAGGGTGCTAGGGTGGCATGTCCGCCCAGGGACAGGCTGGCACCCCTACCCACATCACTAGCCTGTCTCACGTGCTTATGTGAATTACTGCAGCACTGAGGAGCATTCCAGGCTTTGGGCAGGGCTGAGCTCATGTCCTAAACATCGATGCTTTGGTTTTCTTAGCTTTCAGGCAAACTTAATATTTTCTGTAGCTCTCCTCAGACTAGCATGGGGCTCTTTGCAGGCTAAACTGAAAATGCAGAATACTGAGACTTTTCAGAGAGAATGTTAAAATGTGGTAGTCTTGTTGGCTCAAAGAAGATGCCTGAAATGAGCCTCTGCTTTACTTGCAGTGGTCTAAATTTCCCAGTTCTTAACCCAATGAGAATTTAATACTTTGGTTCATTTTAGCCTATGCTATATGCAAAGATCATCCACTTTCTCAACAGGCATGAAGGGAAGAGCATTGTTTTCCTGATACCACCCCTGGCAGGCCAAGGTACCTGCAGTAATGGACACACACTGGGACCTGCAAGGGGAGATGAGCATGAACTCACCTCAATCCTACTGCAGCAGCAGAGTTTGAGACACCTCCCTGAGTCTGCAGTGAAGTCTGAATAACCAAGCCCGGATGTCTCCAGCTGCCACACTGCTGTGCTGTCCCATCTCCAAAACAGATGATGGTGCTCTTGAAGCCATGGGGTCTCAGTCTCAAGCAGATGAAACTGAGGACAGACTGGTTTGGCAATGGCTGTGTGGATTCTTCCCTGGACTGCTGCCCTGTGGGACCTGATGGAAAGTGGACAGCATGCACCAAGGAGCAGCTATCATGCTGGTAGACTTTAGTGATATTTGGGATGTTTATTCATTCAGTCTACGTTGACCGCCACAAGAGACTTCTGTGGATTTTATCTCCTTGGTGCTGGTCCATGAGGCCCTGTGGATTTTAAGTTTGTCATCCCTTTCCCCCACTGCAAATTATTGGGGGGAGGGTACCCCACCAAAAAACCTACTTTTGCAGAGCTCTGCTCTTTCAAGGACATAACAAATACATACTGAGTACTCCACCTTTATGGTGAGGATGTATGTTGGCAGGTTGTACAAGCTGGCAGATGCTGGAAGTGACATGGGGAAGGGTATGAGACCTGAACATCGTGCTGCCTTGCAACCTGGGCTTAACTCTTTTTGCCTTCCATACCTTTGGTAACCTGTATGTAACCTTTGGCTGTTTGTATGTCCTGTTCTTAGCCACCTTAACAGGGATGGGACTTAGAAGATCTTCCAGCTTTGCTGCTGCCTAGATAACATGGACAAGTCAGTTGTGCAAGCTCAACGTCCCCACTCATAAAAGGGAGGCAAAGAGCATCTTCTCCTCTGTAAAGAGGCTCAAGATGTACTGGTGAAGAGAGTTATTGTTATTGCTAATGTAGCATTTTAAGGGGCTGATTCGATAGCAGGGCTTAGGTTGTTGTAAGGTGTTGCCCAGATACCGTGAAAAGAGGCTGTCCCTCCCATTGTAGAGAACTTCAGGGAAGATGAACAGGACAGAGCAAGCAGAGAGGGGGCTGGAGGTCCTGTCAAATCCCCACAGAAGGGCTTTCTCCAGTGCATGAAAGTGGTGGCTCCTGCTCTGCCAGTAGTGTTTGCAGGGGGAGCAAGGACAGCAGGAGAGATCCAGAGAAAAGAGACTGTTAAAGCAAACGACTGGAGCTGCAAGAGGGGAATGACAGGTCCTGGAGCTGAGAGAGAGGGGACCAGTTGGGGCAGCAGCATAAGCTTCCCTGAGGAACGTAACTTGATTTACTTTCCCATTATAAAGGTATTAAATTATTCCTGGGGATCTGTCAAATGCCATAAGCTTTTACAGCCACCATTGTACATGTCCTATCACCTCCCCTGAAGCCCCACTAGGTACAGCTGGGGCTGGGGGGGGGGGAAGCAAATGAAGTCCTGCCCTGTGGCTGAGCTGCAGGCAGGCTGTGGGGAGACAGTAGTGCTGAAGGGGACAGAGGAATGGATGGAGGAAAGAAAAGGTGTATTAGGACTTTCCAGGCCCCCCTGTGCCCCATGCCCCCTCAGGCTGCAGTCTAGCTCTGCAGCGCAGCTCCCTAGGGCATGGCTGCCCATGCGGCTGTGCAACCCTGTGGGACTGTGCGCTTAGTGCTGGCTGATGCTTTCAGTAGTGGGTAAGTATTTCGATGTTGGGTAAACACTCAAATATCTAGGTAGATCTCTGCAGCTGTGGTGAACCACACTGGAGGAGAATTCTGCAGGGGAGGATCTTTGCATTCCAAAGTCTTGATTTTTCTGCAGTGAGAGAGTGTGCCTTTGCAGGAGCACATGGTGGTTCTCAGCAGCTATAAATGGCTGCGTGCTACCATCACAGTGTGTCATCATGCTGGTTTTCCAGATGGGGAAACCAAACATGCATGAAGCATGCAGGGGCTATGGGTTGAGTCAAAGCTCTCTGAGCCAGGGGATGAGAATCCCTGATCTGCTGACTCTCCATCCCGTGGTTTAACCACAAGCTCATCATTTCCCCCTGGGGGATCTGCTCTGAAGCTGTGCTGCTCTTTGTGCATGATTTTCAGAGAAAAGTATTTTCAGAGAAAATAATGTGCTGCTTGGGATGAAATATCTTATAATAACTCTCTACCCAGAAGGCAGATGGGAATGCATACGGGGGAGGAAGTATGAGGCAACAAATTTGTGTTAGGGAGAAATCCATGTGGCTATTTGTTACAGTTGAGATCCTAAGAGGAAGATCACCATACATTCAGCAGCTACTGGTCCACATGGCAATTACCCTGTGAAGGCACAGGGCTGTGCTGTGCCACACATACACGAGGATGTCCAACCCACGCCATGCATATCCCTTGGCAAAGGGTAAACTTTGGCTAATTGTATCTGAGGCAGCTTCCACTTGGCACCAGTGATCACACCACCTGCATGTCCTCATCTTTATCTTCAAGTGAAGCAGCACATTTGCATGTGACCACCCTTTTGTTTGGCCTTGGGGTGAGAAACAAAGGGGAAATCCTGCCTGACCAATCTGGTGGCCTTCTATGATGGGGCTACAGAACTGATAGACAGGGGCAGAGCAGTTGATGTCATCTACCTGGACTTGTGCAAAGCGTTTGACACTGTCTCACATGACATCCTTGT
>JAOEHY010029076.1:0-16324 GCA_025447955.1 Psilopsiagon aurifrons
GGCGGCCAATCACATCGCGCGCTACCCACGCACCCCCGCCCCCGGCCATATCCCGTATGACGGGGGGAGGGGCAGCCCAGCACGCGCCGAAGTAACGCGGGCGTGATGACGTCACCCGCCAGGTGTCCCAGCCCCGCCCTGCTCGCGTCGCGTCCTTTGTTCGCAGCCGCGCGGGGGAAAGGCGCGACAGCCCGCTACGTCATCGCGCCGCCGGAAGCGGAGCGCGCGGCGCCCGGCAAGCTTATGTTTCCGGAAGGCGCACGAATCCGCGTCGGCGGCTCGCGCAGGCGCAGGTCAGGCCCAGTTTTGGTTTCGGTTTGCTGTGGCTGCCGTGGGGGGTGTTTCGCCGGCGCCCGCAGGGAACGGATCGGCGCGGAGCGAGTGGCGGCGGATAGTGGGGCTGCAGCACGCACCTGCACCGCGGGAGTGAGTGAGCGCGGGAACACGGTGCGCGGGGGGGCCGGGCTGTGGCGGCACGTGCGGCCGCCACCAGCAGGGGGTTGTGGGGGGGGGGTAGGAGGGGACCCGAAGCGTCCCAACAGCGGCCGCGTCCGGCTCCGGGCGATCCTGACGCGCACAAATGGCGGCGCCGAGAAAAAGCGATCAATAGAACCCACAGGAGCAACGTCCACCGGCGAAACGTGATGGGCCACTGCTACGAGTGCCGCCGGGAAGCTGGTGATGGAGGAGGCTCAGCGAACACCGGAGGGACCACAGAAGCGGTTCGCTTCAGCTACTCCTTAAGAGCGAATTACAGAATCAACTGGGTTGAAAAAGACCTTCAAGATCATCAAGTCAGGCCGTTCCCCAGCACTGCCAAGGTCACCACTAAACCATGTCACTAAGGACCTCATCTACACGGTGTGTGAACACTTCCAGGGACAGTGATTCCACTGCTGCCCTGGGCAGCCTGATCCAATGCCTGACCACCCTTTTGGGGAAGAAACTGTTCCTAATTCCCAGGCTAAACCTCCCCTGGTGCAGCTTGAGGCCATTTCCTCTTGTCCTATCATTTGTTCCTTGGGTGCAGAGACCAGCCACCTGGCTCCATCCTCCTTTCAGGTAGTTGTAGAGAGCGACAAGGTCCCCCCTGAGCCTTCTTCAGACAAAACTCCCCAGTTCCCTCAGCCGTTCCCATCACACTTGTGCTCCAGGCCCTTCACAATCTTCACTGCCCTTCTCTGGACCTGCTCCAGCACCTCAATGTCTTGCTTGTAGTGAGAGGCACAGAACTAAACACAAGATTCAAGGTGCACCATCACCAGGGCCAATACAGTCCATTGGAGGTATCACCACCCCAACTGTTTTCGCCTTTTGAACCCATCGCCACTACCTGTACTTCACTGTAATTAATGTTTCCCCAAATCTGATGCAGCAAAACAAAATAAACCACCTGCTGTTGATCGGTGGTTGGCCAGGCTCGCCAAGGCTTGGAGCAACCTGTGCCTGTGACAGGGGTTGGAACTGGATGAGCTTGTAAGGTCCACTCCAGCCCAAACCAGCCTGTTGATTCCATGACAGAAAGAATTCATGCTCTAAAAGAGACAATTCACCAGGCATGAAAGTATTGAAAAATCACTAAAATGTATCCTTGTATCTGCCAGCTGTGAAATGAAAATGAAAAAAACATATATAAAGCTGCCCTGAAAGAATGGGCAGAATTAACTGAAACCAAGGGGTGGGATGATGAGGCATACCAAGAGGAATTAGTGCTGTCCTAATTGGACAGGAAGATTTTTTTCCAGTTTTGAAACTGAAGGGTGCAAAATAAACTAATATTGTCATTTTTTCAGTGTGGTGTACATCTCACAGGGTTCATTTAGTCTTTACATACAAATAACTATGATGGACCTTAAAATAACCGGATTCCTAAATCATTTTGAGTTCACCTGTGGATGAGCCTGCTAGACTTCCCCCACCTGATCCTACACCATCCAAAGAGAAAAACAAAGTGGATTTCTTTTTTTCTTTTTTTTTTTCTTTCAAGGACTGAACTTGCAAAATACTTCCCCTCTTGTGAAAGAAAAAAAAAAAAAAAACCAAACAAAAAAACCCACAAAAAACAACAAAACAAAACAAAAAACAACCATCATTTTCAAGGTTTGGTAGCCCTCTGCATTATAGATTGAAGACTGGATGTCCATCTAGACAAGGAGAAAAATATAAGCGTAAAACCAAGACATTACTGAAGAGATAGAAGATGACTGGGAAACTTAAAGTTTATACACAGTGAATCAAAACATGTAGTTCTGTATTTTGGTTTTAAGTAGCAAGCAAAATGAAATTCTCATTATAAGAAAGTGAATCTGAGTAATACTAGAAAAGTAAAATGAATAAAAATAAGTTAAAAAGGATTAAAGCAAGATAAATACTTGGAAATAATAGTAATAATTAATAAAAAAATCCAGTGGATTGCTTCCATGATGCTTTTATTTTTCATTATTGCTGGGTTGTCAATTTGGTTTTTAACTGCGTAAGAACTAAGGAATAGATAATTTGATAAGACCTCTGAAAAGAGATGTCCCAAGACTAGTTAGGAGTTGCAACTTTGGATTTTCCTTTCAAATTGAGCTAGCATCCTTTAATGGAAGTAAAATACTGGTTAAACTATCACCCAAAGGACAAAAAACATTTTTAAAGCTAAATAAACTTAGTAAGATTGCAAGGCTCTGCAGCGTAATATGCCTGTACTGTGTAATATACCTGTATCTACCTCTCTATTAAACATTCTTAGGAAACCACTGCTCAGGCATTGAAGCAAAATAATAATCCAAGGAATGATATTTCCTTGTTACAAATACCTTTCTTCTAAATGCTGTGCTCCATAAAGAGATTTATTCAGTTCTGTTAATTGTCATTAAGAATGACAATTCCAGCTTTAAGTATTTAATTAATTTAAAAATAGCAGGTATTAAGCATATACATGTTTATACTTCAAAGAAAAAGAAAAAAGATTGTAAATGGGAAAAAAAGGGTCCCCAGAGTAATGCACCGACGCTTAAAGGTTGCCACCTCCAAAGCAACAGTCATTTAAAGATATATATCAGTCACAGTCACTTTTCAACACAAAGTAAAACGGGAAATACATTCTGCATCTGAGCTAAACTAGATCTTCTTATGAAACAAGAGGCAAAACACTGGTTTTGGTGCTACAAAATGAAACAGGTTCTTGGTAGTACCAATGTAGCTTTCAGCGACACACATTTCTTATGCAGTGAGGCTGCACATGAAAAACCTTACAATTTCATTTCCTGCTGGCATCACTGGCCATGAATTCAAGATTCTCGTATGAAGACAGGCTGATAAAGTTGGGGCTGTTCAGCCTGGAGAAGAGAAGGCTGAGGGGAGACCTCATAGCAGCCTTCCATTATCTGAAGGGAGCCTCCAGGGATGCTGGGGAGGGACTCTTCATTAGGGACTGTAGTGAGAGGACAAGGGGTAATGGGTTCAAACATAAGCAGGGGAAGTTTAAATTGGATGTGAGGAAGAAATTCTTTACTGTAAGGGTGGTGAGGCACTGGAATGGGTTGCCCAGGGAAGTTGCGAATGCTCCATTCATTGGCGGTATTCAAGGCCAGGTTGGACATAGCCTTGGGTGGCATGGTTTAGTGGAAGGTGTCCCTGCCCATGGCAGGAGGGTTGGAAGTGGATGATCTTAAGGTCCTTTCCAACCCTAAGTATCCTATGATTCTCATGTGCCAAGTCAACAAAATCAAGTAATTGAGGACCTGGGAATTGCTTTCATTCAGATAGCAGCATTCCTTTACCATGTGTGATGTAGAACTTCTCATGCGGCTGCCCAGGCAATAAAGACTGGGCTTGTGGAGAACTTACTTTAAAGTACATGCAGATTGCCAATCAAATACTGTAATTTTTCTAGGATGTAGAAATTACTATCCTTTACAGAAATTATCTCTGTAATGCAAGAACTGGTTACACATGTTCAAGCACAGAATTATTTCACTGAAACATGTGTATTTACCAATCAAAGATGTGTCAAACTATTCAGAAGGCACGTTTTTCATATGTTTCTAGAATGAATACAAAAAAGTCCAATTAATAAGAATTTTAACATAAATCAAATCCTGCATTTTATCTTTCTGATATTCCTACCAAAATCTGCAATACCAATGAGAAAAATTACTTTCTCTTCTGAAATTTAAGCCAAGTAATTTAAACCACCCCTACTTAATCCCTCCTCCCAAACCTATGAAGAACCTAAAAAATTTCCAAACTTAAAACAGTTTTAATTGCTCCAATATGAAATAAAACTAAGGGAAGACAATCAACCTAACACAGAGGTGATCTTCCATGTAATAACAGGAAAGGAATAGCATTACAATGGAATGCCAATGCAAAGCTGGTGGACAGGATGGCTTTGAAACGGAATTTCCCTCACCTGCTCCTCACCCAAGTATATTTCAGGAACAGAGTGCACAAGGAGCAATAACCAATGTGGTGAATACCACTGAAATTTGTTAACCAGTTAATCAACTGGAAACTTAAAATAGTTTTGACATGTTCTAGACAGCCTGTTTGACCAATATCTGTAGGTTAAACTAGGCCTCAAGTATATGATGGCACCTAAAAATAAAATTAAAAAAAAAAAGGGGGGGAGAGGGTAGGTAAAAAAAGAGTGTGAGGGGACAAAAAACCACAAAGCAGTAGAGCAGTAAAAGAAACTTGCACTGAAAACAAACCTAGCTCTAGGACTGGAACAACTATAAGATCAGCCCACTCCAGAATTTCAAAACACAAGGCTTTGCGCACTTATCAAGGTGCTGCCATGCAGGTTGTGTTCCCAAGAAAGGTCATTTAAAATCTGGCTCATACATGCCTTTTTCGAGATATGTCAAGGCCAGAAGTTTAATACAAAGTGTCATACTTGTAAACAGTGTAATACATATTGAATTAATATTAATCAATTTGCATTATTAATGGACAGTAAAGCTTAAGGTAAAACCATCAACAATAACAGGGACATGAAAGCATGGCTCACATGCAGTTCAGCATCAAACCTTTTTCTTTCTGTATGCCACAGTTACTGCCACTGATCCCAAGTATAACTGAGCATTCAATATCCAGCACTCTATTGACCCAATGCAAGCTAATCTGAGAATGTGTCAAGGAAAAGGTTAGGAGAACACTTGCACACCACTACACAGGTTGGTGTTTAAGGGCTGCAGTTTGCTGCAGCTGAAGGACCGAACAGAAGCTTCCTGGCTGTAAAACCTTATGTTTCCAACTCCAAAATAGGAAAATACAGCTACTGCAAAGAGGCTTTGAGCACTTAGCTGGCCTCTACCTCTGAAGCCAGAAGTCACTAGACATCCTACCTTTCTTGAAAATCAGGAAAAGAATCACTGTTCTTTATTAACTGAGGGTGTCAGTATGGCACATCACAGTGTTTAGAACAGCAAAGAATACAAGTAAAAAGAACAATAAAGTACTAGAAGAAAAATTTCTCCTTTGCTGAATAAAAGATTGTCCTGAGTAAAATATATTTCTTAATAAGTTAGAGACAGTTCAAACAGTAACTCTGAAAACTGATCGCTACATCTACAAAACAAATTGTCTTTGTATAGTAAAAGTAACACATAAAAAACCCCTAATGGATATGCATCTTGTGAAGGAAACATACATGTAATCCTCACCTTGTCACTGTCATCATTACAAATGTGATCTTGATGGATTGAGTGGCACTGAAACGATGTACCAATGCTACCTACAAAAGAGGGGGGGAGGGGAAAAAAAAACATTAAAATAACCCCAATTCCCATGAACACATAAAAAAAATAAAGACCAATTTAACAAACATTCTTTTTTTCCCCCCATACAGATGATTCAGTTGCCAAACAGCTACATCTGACAAGTCACGCACTGAATTCGAGTAACAGACTAAGACCAGAGAGACGTGTTGCGCAGTGTGCCAACATTTTCACATTTATTTTTTCTAAACATTTAAGCAGAAGAGAATTAGAACCAGTTCATCAATCCAAAACAAATATATGCAGTGAACTACATACGCATACATATAAATAAGGAGAAACTGCACACATCATGTTTAGGTGGTATAGTTCTGTACCAGATCCCTGTAGCCCTAGGTAGGCACAAAACAGCAGTCTCTTTCCAGTGATACGTTAAGAGTGAGTGGAAAAATCCAAGGTCAATGTAGAGAAGTTTTCATTTTATCTGGTTTGTCTGTAGTGTAATTTCTGCCTGATTAAGGCCTTTCCACTTTTGTTTGTTCAGGGCTTTTTCTGCCTAGGGAAAAAGAATGGCACACCTCTAAAAAGGTTTGAGACTTTGTCCAAGAAGGGAGACCATCTAAAGTTTAAGTGTATTCTTGTAGTTTTCCAAACATATCTACAGAACTCTCAGTCCTACTGTAAAGTTTTAATGTGCTGTTTCCTTGCTCGAAGTATAGGAGTGGGGTAACTGCTATGGTTGAATTTCTGCTTCCCTAGCATGACTTCTTCTTGCAAATACTGAGCAAAACAACCTTTAAAAAGCAAGGAGAAGAGTCTCATTTGTAAAGCTACACCATTTCATGATTTCCTTGCAGAAGATCAATCAAGAACTTCTCTCCACAGTTTCTTGTGGTCCTTCTATTACAATTTTGAAATGAGCTCCATAGATTTGCTTCTTCCTGACTTACCACTGCAGAAAAAAAATTACCATAGCAGTCACTGACTGTGGCTCTATTGGCCTGAACAGCAGCAGAACTTGTGCCGTGTATTTTTGTAGGAAGGGAGAGCAAAGAGGTATCACTACACAATTGAAGTTTCAAGTTGAAAAGTTTAAAGATTAAAAGGAAGAAAAGGACCAGTTTAAAACTGCTCAAAACATGCGAAATTCCCTTCCCATTTAATTTAGACTTATGCAGAACACAAGTGTTTTCACTAGGAACACTCCATGTGCTTTCTGGAAATTGGAATTGATTGAACCTCAAGGCAAGGTTTAAAAACCCCAAGAGAACACAATGTTAAGGATAAGGCTTGACAACTTCCTACCCATTAGTCCAGAGGCAGTGCTACTGTAAAATAAGACCTCTTGGATATTAGTCCAAGATAAAAAAGATAGGCAGCAAATAATGCAAATAATAGAATTCTGTCAAATTACGACAAATACATATAAACTTGGTTTGGGGCATTTATGTATTTAGGTAACAAAAGAAATTTGCAGTGGTGGTACAGAACCTATACCTAACCTCAACATTACCTAAAACTTTTTCTCCACCAAATTAAACCATAAATGTGGAACTTACAGGCTCTAAAGAAAGGCTTTTCAAGAACAGCAATCACATACACAATCACAACAATACGTTGGCTTTGATCTAGCTATAGTGGATATCCAGCTGTAGTAGTACAGGTTTCAGTTCATAAACACAAGGTAGGACCCCTAGGCAGCCCATGAGGTTTCATGTTGACATAGCTTCAATTTCAACAATATCCACATTACCAAGAGAAAAAATATAGCTTGGATTTTATCTGCATGTTTCAATCATACTTGTCTGTTCTATAAACAGAATCAAAGACAACCAAATGCAGTTAGCAGCGGATATCTCAGTACTTTCTTTTGATTTGACTCGATCCTTTTGAACAGGGTCTTGCATGGTCTTCACACCATTTTCATTTGACTTCTGGTCAGCTACTTACTAATACCCTACGGTACAACGGCAAGGTGTAAGACATTACCCCTCAACTGCCAAAAAAAAAAGACCTCACTACACACATACTGACTATCCTGAAGCAGTTGCCTGGCTGACCTCACCAGCAGCCTCCCCAAAAGCAGTCTTGGAAAAGGGTTTCTTTCAAAGACAGCGCTTGAATGGGTCCAGCAGAGGTATGAGTTCCGAGGACGCTGACACAGACTATTACCAGCTAAGGGCTCCGCTCCACAGTGGTGCAATCTGTAACACTGAGTTGTGCAGCCAGGAAATCCTGTAGCATTTGCCAGAGCTTTTAAATTTTATTTTATTTTTTAAAAGTACACTTTTCAGTGATTGAGTTACCACGTTTTTAAAGCATTTCCTTTATGAGAAACAGGTTACACTGAGACAAACCTGAAGAAAGGTAAATCACCTCTCACCTGCAAGGAAGATCAACAGACAGAATCCCAAAGATTCAAACCAAAGATTCAATCACCAGTTCTCAACTGTGGTTTACGAGGAAAATGATGCTGGAGGACTGAAAGGAACTAGAACTATAAGCCAATTTACACTGCCCTGACTGCAGGGAGTGGGTAAAAATTTGGTTAAACTACCTTCAAATTCTTTTGTATTACAAACTGGACTGCTTACTCCAGGAACTGTCCACAGAATGGCCTTCACAGTAATGGTGGCAATAGAATATGTTTAGGTATTACATTACCTAGATAGAATACATCTATATTTTTCCTGTGATTGCAAATAATAAGCTTATATTATGAGCTTATGATGTTTTCTCACCTCATAGAGGAAACTGCTGTGGCCTGACTATTGCCTCTCTCCCTCTGCCTTAATTTTAGCAGCTCCACCTTTTCTAGTGAGGAGTGGGAACAACTAAACTTTGGGTGAATTCATAACCCACAGGCTCAACTACAATGTCGTCCCCTTCATAGCAGTCTTACACATGAAGAAGGCACTGCTTTGGTAACCAACCAGCTTCACCATGCAAAGTCCAGATTGTGAAAGGGTTTGCATATTTTTAAGTGAAGCATTTATCTGTGTGGAAATCTAAGTTACTTCCAACACTGAAGTGCCGATGGATCCATCTGAACTTCCATCAAAAGCATTCTTTCCCATGTACCCTAGATTTGCCGCTAAAGCCAGGAATCAAGTAAAACTTCTAGAGATTTTTCCTCCACTAACAATGCAGTATTACTGGATAAGCAAAAGCTTTCAAAGAACGTATGAAGTTTTATTGCCAAATTATTAAATAATTTCCATGCCAAGATTGATATGCATATGCTATACTAATCAGCATGCCTACAGCAAATAATCACAGTCAGGCTTCGAATAAAATGAACATCCCTTCCAACATTTAAAGAATTCTTGAAATTAAAGGTGTTACAGGATTCATGTTGGCTTTCACAAATTATGTCTATATGCACTGTAAAAAATTACTGCATGAGAAGCACTTTTGGACCATTCTTCCAACATTCAACTTTGCTGCTTTAAAAAACATTAATATTGAAACACACCAGAAGTAATCATTATTATTCGCTCTTTTCATCTCAAACATCACTCAAATTCTATTTTGGATTCCACACAAGTGCAAAACTAGTATTTTAGAATTTGTATTTTTGTATCTTTACAGCACACATACAAAAGTAAGGAATGTTTTCCATAAGCTTACTGACCGCTGTGTGATTTGCTCACAGGGGATCAGTTTCTCCTGCTCATTCAAGGAGCAGCTCAGCAAGAAGTCATCCAGGGAAAAACTACAGCAGCAATAAACTGTCAAGGAATCTGATTAACACAGAAATGCTATTACACCATAAACACAGTACCACTGTTTTACTGGAACTCGCAATATTCGAAATGTCAAAGAGATAAAGTGTAACTGATGAGATTGCACAGCAAAAATCTGCCAGCAGGTTGTGAAGTCTGGTTCATACTGGTAAGACACAAGCAGAGAAAACCCAACTACATAAAGCAGTAAGGTACAACACACTATGTCAAATAAGCTATTTAATCACGGGGAAGTCACTTTCTATCCTGAGGACAAACACTATGATCTGAGACTAAGCAGCGATCTTCCTGTAGTGATACTAAATAGAAGTTCTAACCTGTTACTATAAGGCCATTCTAAGAAAATGCCGCCATAATGATGCATGCATTAACAGGTACTTACTATCCCCTTTCCCACTGCAGCATCTTAGATTTTCAATCAAGGCCTACTTTAAAATAGAAATTTAAAAGCCATTTCTTCAATTTGGATATAATGTGACACTGTTTATAACATCATTCCCACTCACTTTGCCACTTCAGAGTAAATCTTCTTTCGTAAGTGCTTAATACACATCAATATACACTAATTAATGTACATCAATATACACTGTTTATAAACAGAAGTTGTTCAAAGATAGGTTTGATTAAAGAATATAGTTAGAACATTCCCCTCTGTTATTTTCCTGTCCTTCTGCCTCTGCTAAACTGAGTTCATAAAAATCACACTGTTCCTGGCTATCTCATGTAAGTGTGAAACATGGAAAACAACCAGTAAATAGCCACTAGAGAGCATTTAGGAATTTTGCAACTACAAGCCCTGTGTCACAAGACTGCTCAAACAGTCCCAGGGAAATTCATGTGGTTTACATTCAATAGGCACAAGCCAATTTCAAAGAATCACAGACTGGTTTAGATTGGAAGGGACATTAAATGTCTTCCAGTTCCAACCCCCTGCCATGGGCAGGGACACCTTCCACTAGACCAGGCTGTTCCAAGCCCAGTCCAGCCTGGCCTTGAACACTGCCAGGGATGGGGCAGTCACAGCCTCTCCACAATATCCACAATCGGACAACTTGTTCCAGTGTTTCTCCACCCTCATCTTAAAAGCTTTCTTCCTTATAGTCTTAAATCTACCCCATTTCAGTTTAAACCATTGCCCCTTGTCCTGCCATTACAGGCCATGGTAAAGGGCCTCTATTTGTCTGTCTTAAAAACTCCCTTTGAATATTGAAAGAGCACAACAAGGTCTCCCCTTAAGGAGCCTTCTCTTCCCCAGGCTGAACCAGCCCAGCTCTCAGCCTGTCTCCAGAGCAGAGCTGCTCCAGCCCTCACAGCGTCCTCTGGACTCTTACTCCAACAGCTCCACATCCCTCTTGTATTGTTGCCCCAGATGCAGGACTGCAGGGGGGGTGTCTCCACAGAGTGCAGTAGAGGGAGAGAATCCCCTCCTTTGGCCTGCTGCCCATGCTCTGGGGATGCAGCCCAGCATATGAGGAGGTTCTGGGCTCAAGCACACACTGTGAGTCATGGGGAACTTCTTCTCACTCAACACACCCATTAAGGTCACTCCAGAAGGCATCCATTCCTGCAAGCCTATCAATCAACTGCACCACTCAGCTAGGTGCCATCCACAAACTTGTTCAGGGTGCACTCAATCCTCCTATGTCACTGATGAATACATTAAATAGTACTAGTTCCAGTACAGATCCTGGAGGGACACCACTTTTTACTGGTTTCCATATGGGCACTGCGCAAGAGCCATAGCCACCCTGTCAATTCCTTATCCCTCTAACAGGTTATCCACTTTAACTGCATCTCACCAATTTAGAAGGAAGAATGTTCTGTGATCTCTGTTTGGACATCAAATCGTTGTCAGCAACTTTTTGGATGTGGCCATTCAGTCAACTCCTCATCCACTGAACAGTCCATCAAGCACATATGTCCCCATGTAGAGGCAAGGATGTTGAGTGGGACCATATCAAAGAAAGGCCTTACAGTCAAGGCAGATGACATCAGTTGCTCCTCCCTTATCCACCAACACAACTGCTCCATTGTAGAAGGCCACAAGATTAGTTAGGCATGATTTGCCCTCAGTGAAGCCATGCTGGCTTGTCTCTAAATCACCTTCCTGTCTTCCATATGATCTAACATAGCTTCCTGGAGGATTTGTTCCATGATTTTACTGGGATGATGTCAGTAGTTCCCAGGGTCTTCCTTTTTATCATTTTTAAAAGGGTATTTGCAAAAGGAAGCCAAGAAAGAGGAGTGCCCATGGGATTACTGATAAAAAATACTTAAATCTGAACAATCTCAACTGCTCCCTGGACATACAGAAATGCCACCTAACAAATATGCCAACCTTTGTGTGGGTAAGGGAGTAATTTTCCAATAACCTGCTCATTCCCACAACCAGTTCATGCTTCTTATGGGGTGATGCACCTACACATTTTGCAGACAACTTCAATGCTGCTGGGGACAAGCTTGACAGATTCCGAAGAGCTGATTCCCACTGAACTTGGCAGTTAGGTACTTGAACCAAACAAACAGCAGAAGAATCAGTTCTTCCTGTCTGAGTAGTCATTCTCCTGAGATCTTCCCTTGTAACAAAATCATTCTGAGCTTATTTTCTGAAGAACTGACATCAACTTAAATTGCTACTTGAAACATGCTACCTTTGCTGCTACACGATAAAACCTTTCTTCCTCTTAGCTGCTGTAGTACAGGACTCTTACGAGACTTAGCTACAATGAGACAGAGGGTGATACTGTAAGACACAGAGATTAAAGACAAACATCTCATTTTGTTTTCTATTATCTTTTGCTGTGCAGTAAGATGCAGAATCCTACTGGAAATCTCTGATATGTATCAAAGGGAATTAATAATATATTAACAAACTAACAGGATCCTATTTTTTTGCATTAAAACTGCAAAAGACTGACATTATTGCAAATGCACTCTGAAGAGCATCTCCAGTTCATGGTGTCTGGCTCCAGCGACAGCTCTGCTTGGGATCAGCTGCACCGTCCCCTCCAGTAAGTTCAGTAACTACTAGAAAGAAGGAAACCTTCTTCCTGTTCTTGTCATCTTACAAAAGGAGGTTAACAGCAATACCATGAGCCCAAAGATACCCAAATACAGTTACTTAGTAGCATACTCAAATAGTTACAGGAGGAAAGAAAAGTATTTCAGTAACTCAAGGCTGACTTTTGCCGAAAGTAAATAAATCCTACAAAAAATAAAACTGGCAAACCATAAAGCTTCTTTTTTTTTTTTTTTTTTTTTTTTTTAAAAAAAAATCTTTTAAGTGTTAATAGAATTGTGTTTTTATCATCAGTTGCGTGAGAGCTGAAGCAAAAGATACAGACAAAAACCCAGGACAACTACATCAAAATCCAGGTATGAGCAGATCAGAGCTCATGGATACCCTTACTGTTGCTCTATTCCCATCCTTACTGGGCTTTGTAGTAATGGCTTTGAAGATTTGGCTGTCTTGGGCTTCTGAGCCTCCTGAATGTAAGTTATCTTTCAAAAGCTACCTGAAATTTCAAGCCATTTATTTTTCCTATTAGTAACCAGTCTATCAAACTGATTTTCTTGAAATTCATCTTCTCCTAAGAATCATATTCAGACTCTGAAAAAGCAACGATCGCTTATGCAAACTGTCCAGCAGCTTCTTTTGAATGCAATGGATTAAATTGACTGTCACCATTACAATACAAACTCATTATCATTACAACAAAAAACAGAAGCACAACTTTAAAATGTTAAACTTCAAACGGTGGCTTGTTGACTGCCCACTGTTCATGTACAGCACCTCCCACCAAACCCAGCACTAATTTGCACAGACCTTTTTTTGCTTGTTTGAAATAAAAGCATTAAAGCTCCCACACAAGCCCAGCCTGGAAAAGAGAAGGCTTCAGCAGCAAAAATGCTGCTGATGCTGCCTAACTCACGCAGCCTTTAACACAGGTAGGAAACAACAATCATTACGATCAACTTTTTCCCCTTTTGTACTTTTATCAAGAAACAGTGAAATTCTGGAACCAGAATTTTAAATACACCTCATGTTTATTTTATTTCTTATTTTCACTGCATGTTCAATCTACCAGTAAAGCAAAAGGTAACCATGGGGCACTGTTTATAGAACTGACCCTGTAGAGACCTATTTGAAACAGGATCAATTCTGAAAGCATGGTTAAAGGTGTACAATCGAGCCAAGTCTAGGAAGTTATTGCCTCCAACACAAGAGGAACGTGGAACTGTTGGAATGAGTCCAGAGGAGGCCACAGAGACGCTGTGAGGGCTGGAGCAGCTCTGCTCTGGAGACAGGCTGAGAGAGCTGGGCTGGTTCAGCCTGGGGAAGAGAAGGCTCCTTAAGGGGAGATCTTAGAGCAGCTGCCAGTGCCTAAAGGGAGGAGAGGGGCTTTGGACAAGAGTCTGTAGGGACAGGACAAGAGACAGAAAACAAAGCAGCAGCAAATGCTTCCTTCACAAAACATGTAGCACAGGGTTTGTTTGTTAACATATCCAGGGTTGTTCCCCTTGGCACTACAAACAAACTAAAATGTGTAGTAAAATAAGGGTTATTAAGGCTTATACTGGACAGATTTATTACACATTAGGCAGCCACCAAACAACTGAACTAGAATCCTAATTGTACCAGAGCAAACTCGCTTTTTTTCTCTTTCTAAACATTTGTGAGTTAACTATATCCACCCATCCAATAGCTTGCAAAACCTGGGGTCCTGCCTGGGCATAGAGCACAGTATGACACTAATTATAACTTCATTACTTTACCATCAGCTTTGAAAGGACAAGACAATATATATAAACATCTTAAAAAAAAAATCGTACACAATACTTTTTTTCAAAAGCAAACCTGGGTTAAAGATAACTTTTATATATGAGACTGAAGAGTTTTTACTGGCAGAATATACTTTTGCCAATATAAATTGACACAGTGCTGGTGACTTCTTTTCCTGGTCCTACCAGTGAATTCGCACTACCTATACTCTGTCAGACAACACCCCTATGACTCCCTACAGCAAGGTCTTGTTGATAGCCCTGTTCCAGCTATTTGTCCACAACCTTGACTCTAAGCTTCTCACGAGGTCCACCTGCACTGCTATGAAACTGCGGAAGCCAGGAAGCAAAACCAGAATTAGACACAGAGCCTAGACATAAAACTGTCTAGTAAATGCCTGCTGAATGGGCCTCTGTCCAAAACACCCTGTTCCAAAGTCACTGACAAATAGAGACTTCCTGTCAATCACCTGCCTGGATCACTGGGGTCATTGTGCAATGTCAGCAGTGGGAGCTGCCAAAGCTACAACTCTATCTTTTCCAGCTATGACGAACTCTGTGTGCACGCTCTGTATCTATGTGTTTACAAGGAAGCATTAAAGTGTATTAAAATGGGTATAAAATAAATTCCCAAGATACTCTCTTGACGTCAGTTTTACTGTCAGTTAACAGTAAGCATGCAAGTAAAACTTTAATGCTGCGTACATACAATGGAAATAAATTAGATCACATTACTGAATTAATAACCCAGCAGTTATTACACAAACAAAAACATAGCTGTAGGAACCAAAACTACTAGCCAAATCCACAAAACCTCCACTACCTGGGATCGTTCACATCAAAATGAAATCATGTTTTTAAATTAAAACAGTAACAAAGAAACTAAACAGTAATATTTTCCTGGGCTCTGGCCAGGAATGCCAAGATCCATTCCCTCCAGTGTATTTTCACCACAAAGCAATAAATTCTGCCATGGATCAGGTTATAGTGGAAGCAGAAATTTTTAACTGTAGTGCTAGCAATAGGTACAGCTTTAAACAGGTTTTATGAAACTATTAATCCCATTTTGAGTTTAGTAACCATTTTTTCTCTGCTCCTTTTCATGAACAGTCGAAAAAAAAAATCCTCTAAACACCAAAATAACAAAGAAACCAAAAAACCTAAAACAACTTAGCAAAATTTTGGGAAGGGCGGTATCAGTGGATTTGAAGGGCAGAGGTAGCCAGTGTGAATGGATGCAGGATATCATGTTTTCCACTTATCTCTTTGCACAGTAACATCACCAAAAGCACTATTCTTATCTTTTTTTCAGTTAAATCACTTTGTAACTCACATCATCTCCAACCGGAAAGGGAGACTTTGTCCTATAGTTACATGAAGAATTGGCAGTAGAAAGTAAAGCAGAGTGACAGCAAAAAAAGGCACTTCAGGAGCTGAAGGGGCACCTGTCTGAAGTGCACATGCACCTCCCTGATGTTAAGTTACTGGACAGAGGAACCTGGGATGGTGCACAGCTGAGCACTTTTGCAATTTACCAGCAGGAAAGTACCAACTAAGGGTATCAAAATCACGGGCAACCTTGGTCAGTGACCATAACATCAGGGAGATCAAGATCCTGATGGCAGAGAGGAAGGCGAGAAACAGAAGGATGGGCCATGGGCTTTAGGACAGCAGGTTCAATGAGCAGCAGGTGAGACACCATTGAAAGCTGCAGTGAAGGGTTACAGGAAAGCTGAGCTCTTCAAGGACAATCTCCATGCATAGGAACAGTTCAGACCAATACTCAGGACATAAAGCAGAATTGAGAGCAGCTCAGACACTTAAGTAACTCGTGGTGGAACTTCACTGCAAAAGCGCAGCAAAAAAGTGGAAGCAAGATGAGGCTACGAAGGAGGAACTTATAAACACTGCCTGGGCATGCAGGAAAGGCAAAGCTCAGCTACAGTAGGACCTGCAAGCACAAGGATAATAAGAAGAGCATTTACTGCTACATAAACAGTAAACTACTTTTGTGGTTTAAGCCATAAATCAGCCACGCAGTTTGTTCACTCACTTCCCCCTTTTTCTTCCCTCTGCTCCAGGAGGGAT
>JAOEHY010029077.1:7811-28794 GCA_025447955.1 Psilopsiagon aurifrons
TTCCAGAGTCTCTCCCATCGCTCGCCCGGCCCAGCCCGGGCTCCGGCCGCAACCGCTCCGCGACAAGCACTGCCCCCCACCCCCCCTCCGCCTGAGCAGCGTTCTGCATACATGAGCTTGACTTGAGTGGTGGGGAGCGCCTAACGGGTACAGCTCCCGCATTTATTATCTTGCGGGGTGGGAGGTGGGGGGAATAACGTCCCCTGCCTTGGGGCTGCTCCTGTAGCATCCTGTCTCCGTTCACGGAATGGACGTAGAGCGCCTGGTGCAAGCTGCCTATTCCCTTGGCACCGCGGGGAGAAAAATTTACTCTGTGAGCCTATTAGGGCTAACCCCGGGGACGCGGCACCGCTGGTGGGTATCACCGGGGCAGCGCAGTACCGACGGGTCTCCCGGAGAGGTCTGAGCGGTTCCTGGGACACGGCCTCCGGACAACAAAGTCTGGGAAAGGAGCTGCCGATGACTTCACGCGAAGTTGTGACCCTGGCAATTAGATTAGCGTTTTAAGCATTTAATTTCTCCGTTTTTCTCTTCCTTCCTGGGCATGCACAGTTACTTGCTGGGATGTGCAGAAGTTGCTCGTGTCCACACCTCCAGTGAAGCCACTGACAACTGAAGTGCTAGGTGTATTAGCAAGCTGAAGTTAGAGTGCCACCATTTCCAACATCCAAAATAAACTACCTTTTTAACAATTTTATTTTATTTTTTTATGCCTTCAAAAGACAAATAGTTACATGTGGCACGTCTACTGGGAACACTGTGAAACAAAATCCATTACTGTTTGTAGTGCATTTGTGAGTTATCCATTGGAAGTGCCTTTAAACTATAATTTTAAGTTATACTTGAGCCAATCAGGTACTGGAAGCAGTCAGCCAAGTATATGTAAATTATTATTCATCATGTGGACTTTTTACACAAAGATCAGATGTTTTTCACTGATCCATTTCAACTACAAGCTAGAGAGCCGTAGCTCCACTACAGGGCACCTGCGTTTGTCCCTAAAATAGCTCATGAGTCAGGGTTTCAAGAAAGCTCAGCATCTTTGTGGCCACTAATATTTGGTCTGGTTTTCAAAGAGCTCTGCGTATTGTGCGCATACCACATAAAAAGATTTTCTGAAAAGAAAATCCCCACTCAACCCCTAATCCTTCTCCAGGTGACCAAACAAGAATTTGTGTACCCGTGCCTTTAAACACAGTCCCTTGAGGGAGGCTGTACTCAACCACTGTTGCTGCAAGTGGGTCTTCACCGCCTTGCTCGCTGGGGAAATGTGGCTGGCTTCACAAACCAGCTGCTGTCATTTTCATCAAGTTGAAATCTAGGATTTCACAATTTTAAAGAACCCCTTAGGCTTCTTTGCTTGCTATGATGCTGTGTTCTTGGCAACGTAGTACCAATGTGGTGTGAGCCGAAGGCTTAGGGGAGATAAAGTGCATATCTCCCAGGTGTGATGGGCCACAGAGCGGTGAGTCAGCTGTGGAGAGAGGATCCAGATACAGTTGTTGCTTCTTCCAGAGCCTTAGAATTTGAGCAATTATTGGAGATGATGTCCCCAACTTTTGAGCGTAGTCACTCTGAACTTGTGACGTTAGTAGAAAGTTAGTAGTATAAAAGTAATAATAGGCAGGAATCCAGTTCAAAAGGAAAATACATACATTTTCTGAAAATTTGTGGGGGTTGATGCAAGCTTGACATTAACTTGCATCTACTCTAAGCCTATTCTGTCAGTAATAGCAAAAAGATGAGTGTCACATGTTTGCCTCTCATTTTTGCTTTAAATAATTTAAAATATATTAAAAGTATATATATTTCCTGTTCAAAAAAGAAACTTTTGCATCCAGTATTAGTATTCAGGTGCACACAAAACCAGTCAAAAGCATGAAAGATAAAGGTGAAGCCCTACATTTAATCCTGACTCTGAATCTTCAGTTACATAATTTTGTTTTCCATTATCTAAGATGTACTGTAGTATCCATCATACATTATCATTAATCTTGCACAGAGCATGTTTAACAGATAGCAATTTGTCTTCATTCTGCTACTTCTCATTCTTTCCCATCAGCATGGTTATTGTTACCTTTGTTACCTTTATGTATTATTTCTCTCTCATGAGTTGGCTGAATCCTCCATAAGTGGTCATTTAAACAACATCAGTGGAGAATCTAGCTGCAAGTACATTAATAGGAAAGAGGTGAGATGCCGTCTTTAAGATCTACAGCAGAGGAAGGATGAAGTAGGATTTTAACTAAGGCTGTCCCAGGCCATCCTCTCATGTTCAAAAAAACCCTGTACCACTGCATGGCTGTGGCTTGTTGCCCTGTTACCTCTCCTGCCTCAAACACCCTGTGGTGCCTCCATAAATCCTTTAAATATAAGCCCCCTTCTCTCTGCCTTTTGATTTGGAAAGATAAAGCCAATAAGTCATTTCAGTGTGTGTTTCTACTGGCACCAAAATGTGGGCTCAACAATTGCTCCCAGCTTACCTGCTCATGCAGCAAGTGTTAAATGTGCCCAGTTCTCGTTCTTCCTCACTGTCACCGATACCTTCTATGTCCGAGTTAGGACTATTGACACCTGAGTTTGAAAAGAGTATCCATCTGTGAAAATGCCATACCAGAAGTACAACATATTTTAGCTCCACTCCATGGTATGAGGCAATCCAGTTTGCTCTTGGAGGAACCTACATCTTCAAGCTGCCCTTAGTTACACATACCTGTACTGTAAGAGATGTGTGTCACTTAACTACAAAGGTAACTTACCCAGCAGCCAGTCTGGAGAGATTACATGTATTGGCAGGTTTTCACTGTTTTCTGTGGAAGAAATGATAGCTTTGACCAATCAGCTCTGACTCCATTGATGTATTGGTATGAAATACTTCAAGGCATTCTCTGTATGTTTATCTAGCAGTAAGAAAAAAGTAGAATGGTTTGGAAAGTTAGTAACTTGAGACGCAAAATATGTTCATATATTTAAAGAGAACAATCCAAACTTTCAGTTAGTACAGAATCTGAGTTGCTCCATTCACTGCCAGTTTTCAGTAGTGAGGAACTAGCCATACATTCTGAGGGCTCACAAAATACATGAAGAGCATTTTTAGTCAATTTTTGACGACTTTCTTCTCTCTTTTGAGTGTTATGAAGCTGATGGCTCTTTTTATTTCTCTGGAGAAGAAAAGAAGAGAAAAAAAATACTGTCTCTGGTAATTTGTATTGTTACATTTCTAGTATCCATGGAAACCTACTTGGTGCTCCACAGCTGGGTAAAATTTCGATGTGTTGCAGCAGGAATCGGATGGAGGGAAGACTGGGTTCTGTACTTTGCCTGTTAATCAATTAAAAATGGGTTTGAAATTATTTTCACATTGTGTCACAGTCTTCACTTAGAGTAACAATGGAAGAAATCCAAGTAATCAAATTAAGTTGTTATGGTCTGATCCTACACCCACCTATGCACATAAGTGCCGCTCAGTTGGATTCTGATAGGCATTGACATTGCTTTGGAAGAATTCTTTGGTTTTAGTAGGATTATATGGATTAAAATGATGGAACTGAAAGCATAGTAGCAAACTATCAATCTGACTAATAAAAAGCTTGCCGGAGAGGTATTAACAGTCCCCTTGTTACGACTTATGTAAGCAAAGCATTTTGAAAATCAAGAACCTTAAATCTTTATCTTTCTCTGTCTTCACTGTTGTTCTTCCACTACTAAGAAAGAAATACATCTTGAAACTGGTTTCCTCTGAAAAGAGGTGCTAACTTCATTTATCTGCCTCTCAGGATTTCCTTTTTTTTTTTTCTTCCAAGCTTTATGAACTTGAATACAAAGCTTACTGGGACAGCAGAAGGTAATACAGAAGAAGAATATAGAGAGACCAGTCTTTTTTGTGACCTGTCAACCCATGAAGAGTGAGTGCTCTCAGCCACCTGAAAGTAAGTTTATAATAATGGAAATTATGCAGCCTATTGTCATGATGTTAATAATCCTGCATAGGCAGCCATGATAATAAGGTACACAACAAAACCCCATTAACTGCAGAGTTTTCTAAGCATTTTACATTTAATCAGTGAAAACCCAGTATTCACTTTACAACTGCACTAAACTACAATGGTGAAATATGTTAGTGATTTATGCTACTCACTATAACCAAACAACAAAATCTGAGCATTTTGTATGTATTTTGAAGGTATTTACTGCATTTGTTTCAGAAGACCTTGGAAAAAATGTATGCTAGTCGAGAGGATATTGGATATGATTTTGGAGATGACTCAAAAGTTGGAAGTAAGCCAATTAAGCCTAATCCAAACATCGACCAAGGATGGGCTTGGATGATTGTGCTTTCTTCTTTCCTTGTGCACATACTTATCATGGGGTCCCAAATGGCCCTTGGAATACTCAACATGGAATGGCTTGAAGAGTTTAATCAAAGTCGTGGCTTAACAGCATGGGTTAGTTCCCTCAGCATGGGCATTACACTTATTGTAGGTATGTTCCAGCCTAATTTATTTCAAAACTATGTAAGATTTTTAGAATATATTTGCCACTCATCCCGCAAGTGTTTTCTTACAGTTTTCCATTTCATTTGCAGAGCTGCCCAAGTTGCCTTTTTAATGTCTACAGGACAAATTTTACAAGTTAGGGAGAGAAAGGGAACAAGAGGGAAGGTGATAGAGAAGACAATTACTCCAGGAGACAGCATGAGCAGGAAAGGATGGCTGTGACTTCAAGATCTCACTAGAATTAAGAAAACAGATGATCTGTGAAGGTTGTGGTCCTCCCTGTGCTATTATCTGGGAGGAGAAAATATTGATTTTGGTCAGTTTCTATTTCAGTTTGGCAGCTGAACTAAAATTTTTAAGTTATGGTTGGATCAACCCAAAATAATACCTGGAGGGGTATGCTTATGCATACCTGTATATACACATCTCTGTCTTCCCTTTGTAGGGCAACTGTGATTTTAGGTCTTGTGGGTATTTGCTAAGTATTCAGTTGGTTGGTCGGTCGAATATTTCTTTCCACGATTTTAAACAATAATGGGGAAAATAAAATGAATTGCACAAGCAGCCTGATGTTTAAGATTTTGTTTAAAACCTTGAGTCTTTCTGTAAAAAATTTATTAAACATTGTAGAGAATTAAATAATGATAACATTTTCCCGCGGTTTTTAACAGGTCCTTTCATTGGTTTATTCATCAGCATGTGTGGGTGCCGCAAGACAGCTATAATTGGAGGGATACTGAATGCCCTAGGTTGGATACTGAGTGCCTATGCTTCAGATGTGCACTACCTCTTCCTTACGTTTGGAGTGACAGCCGGTAAGAGCTGACCTATCGTTTGAAAGTTCTTTCAGTTATTTTTTCATTCCTTTGAAGGTTATCTGGGTGCATAAAGAGGGAAGTTACACTGCAAAGTTAGTCCAACTTCTCATTCACACTCTTTACAGCCTCAGAAAACTTATTATTTACTCACTGGTTTGGGCCCAGTAACTTCTACTGTCATTTAAATCTGCAATGTAAAGATGGCATTATCAGTTTCTTCCAAGCAAATGTATTAGAGGACATTTTTAATTAGAAGTTTTAATGTAACCCAAACTCTAAGAAGTGGAATTTAAGGATGTTAAAGCACTGTTGAATCTAGCTAACTTGTCTCTTCTTCACAAGAAGAAACTGCAAATGTTTTCTACAGGAGTTGCTCCACATTAATAAAGTACCAGATTATGCTACTATGTACTGCTCCAAAACCCATTTGAAAGGGTGTTGTGGGTTACTGCTGGTGGGCAGCTAAGCCTCGAAGAGCTGCTCACTCACTCTCCTGCAGTGGGATGGAGGAGAGATTCAGAAGGGTAAAAGTGAGATAAAGACAATCACAGAATCATAGAATTGTAGAATACTTAGGGTTGGAAGGGACCTTAAGATCATCTAGTTCCAACCCCCATAATAATAAATAAATTATAATAAATAATAAATAAATAATAATTGGCAAAGCAAAAGCAGCATGCACAAGCAAAGCAAACCAAGGATTTAATTCACTACTTCCCATCAGCAGGCAGATTCTTAGCCATTTCCAGTAAAGCAGAGCTTCAACATGTGTAACTGTTACTTGAGCAGAGAAACGCTACAACTCTGAATGTCCTCCCTTCCTCCTCCTTTCCCTCAGTTTTATTGCTGAGTGTGACACCATCTGGTATGGGATATCCTGTCAGTCCCTTCAGTGGGGTCAGCTGTCCCAGCTGTGTCCCCTCCCAGCTTCTTGTGCACCCCCAGCCCAATCACTGGCAGGGCATGTAGAAGAACCCAGTATTATCTACTTAAACCACCATTTTATTCACTGTTCATTTCTGGAAAGTTATACTATTAATAGAAAAGAAAAATGTTAATGTGATGCAAGTAAGAAATACAAAATTTGGCTTTTGATTATTATCTGAGCAACACGGAGCAATTTAAGGGGCTTTGAGATACTATTTACTCCATGGATAACGTGGCCGGTTATGTTTGCAATTGAAGCGTGGTATCTATGTTGTATGTGACGCACAGATGCATGATGAAAAAACCAAATTGTTTGCCATACTAATAATAGCTTCAGTACCCTCCATTCCCTCAGACTATCCTTTCCCAGAATTTCGGAGGTATCTGCAGTTTTTCTTTACATAATTTTTTATCTATTTCTCCGGATGGAAAAAAAAAAATGAAACTGGCAAGGATTGTTGTGGTGACTTCTCATACCACCATACCAGAGATTTCAGTGATGTAAATTCCTGAGCGAAGAACAAGAATTACAGGCAGGGTTCTGCCCTTTCTGGAATTTCTGTTTCCATATATATATAACATAATCAATCAGACAGGAATCTATGCACTCTTTCTCTCAGGCCTTGCTGCTTTTCAGAAGGATAATACACAAAATACCAGACAAAAAGGCAGAGATTACACAGTGGACTTAAAGAGGGGTGCAAAAAAAAAAAGCAGAGGAAAATTTTTATGTGAGGTGTAGATGTGAGATGCTGCTGCAGGAATAAAACCAGTGTAGAGATGCTTAAGATGTTTCTTCCGGCTCCAGAAGACCTCTGCTCACTATGTCTTCACTTGCCATGCCCTCTCTCACTGTCCCTGCACTCATGATCTCATCATGGCTGATGGGATGAGCCACTCACTCCCATCCCCTTGCTCGCGGTCACCTCACACGCCACCACCTCAGGGAAGTGTATTTCGTGTTCTCCTGGTCGCTAGATGTAAGGCTGCTCTTCACTTATGGTGGCTACCTCCTGCTGTGATTACTTCTGGACCTCCATGCAAGTGCTTGTGGGCTTACTCATGGCTCCTGTTCTCCCTGGTGGTGACCCCCTGTGCCAGATGCCCTCACACAGTATGTGTCTATGACCCCAGCTTTGTCCCCTGGCCGCAGCCATCCTGCTGCCCCAGCTCCCATCCCCAAGGGGCCCCTCACCTCAGTGTGGTTCCGCACCCCCAGCTCCTCACAGCCTTGTCCCCTCACCTCCTGCTCAACTGCTTCATCCAGCTCCATGGGCTCACTTCCCTGCAGCAACAGCAGGGCGGAGGGGCCTTCTTCCCCCTCACCCTTCCTGGAGAGCGCCCAGGTAGGTGCTGGAGCCTCTGGCAGCAGGGAATCCCTGTGGAGCGGGGGCAAAATGTCCACTGAGGCCTTGTGCGGTGCAAGGCAGGGAGAGCAGAGCCGGCCATGCAGCTGCCATGATGATGAAGGGTCATGAGTCTGTGAGGAAAAGGAGTGGGGAGGCCTGTGGCCCTGTGTTTACCTGTGGAGGGGGCATGCCTTTGCATGGAGTAGGACTGTGTTCTGCTTTGTAGTCCACAGAAGGAAAAGGTAATTTAAAACCCGTCTTATTTCAACCTGTTCATGTATATGCATAGCAAAGAATAACGTACTTCTAACAGACGAAACAGGTCATCTCTGACCATGGCACACTGCTGTGATGTTGAGGTGGGTTTTTTTTTAGGCTTTGATGGAATAAACTGCTCTTTCTCCAATGTAGCTACACACAGCCACACTAGCAGCTATTTTAGGGAAACTTTTAGACCCAAAACATTCTTCTAAATTATGATCACAGTGCTTTTGGAAGCGTCTTCTGCACACACCTCTTCCAGTCCAAATCTTTCTGGATACATCTCTTCAGGTCCAAATCCTCCTGCATACACATCTTCTGTCCAAATCCTCTCTGTCAAGAATTTGTTGTGAGAAAAACTGGGAAACTCTTACCTTTAATGATGTATTTGCACAACTCTCAGCACTTTCTGCTTGAAATGGGTACTATCAATACCTTGGTTTTAAACTGCAAATGAGGGATTTTCTGCAGAATTAGAGATCTGCCTTTTAAGAATATGCCTGTGTAGCTACTGTGTGGCCCTGCCTGGACTTCCCTGGAGTGCCCAGAAAGAAACTCGGAAGCAACCCGAAGTCTCGGCATCGGGCTAACCCCCCTGTGCCTACTCCTGAAACATTTCATGGTCACTGTGGCTCCACAGTTACAAAGCAAGAACAAAAACTCAGTTTGGGTCCACATTGCTGGTGAACTTGGGCAACAGCAACAAGACATGCCCACTAAGCGATTTCTGGTTGCTGATACAGCCAGAAGCAGGTATTACAAGTACAGATACTTCAAAATATGTTTTATGTTTGTCCCCACATTAACTGCCACTGACTTATTGTGGAATGTTTGGGACTTCCCAGCAGTGTAATGCTGAATTGAGGTAAAGGTTTTATTTTCCTTCTGTTTCAGTTTTTTCCAGCAGTTAAATAGCAGTATTGTGTTCTTACTGGCATGAGTACTGCAAACTTAGGAAAATACTGTAAGAGGGAAGTGAAAGCTAACAAGAGAACTGAATATTTATTCTTGCTTTCATCACGGTGCTTGCCCACAAGTTGGGAATAAAACCGATGTGTTTTTCACTGCTTTTTATCCTGTTAGCAAAAAAATTGATTTTGGGTTTTGTTTCCAGGTGTTGGAAGTGGCATGGTTTATCTGCCTGCAGTGGTCATGGTAGGGCAGTATTTTCAGAAGAGAAGAGCCCTTGCGCAAGGACTCAGTACCACAGGAACGGGGTTTGGAGCTTTCCTAATGACTGCGTTACTGAAGTACCTCTGCATCGAGTTTGGGTGGAGGAATGCCATGTTCATCCAGGGTGCCATCTCCCTGAACCTTTGTGTCTGTGGAGCGCTTATGAGACCACTGTCTCCCAAAGACGCTGTTAGTGAAAAGTACGTTGTGAGAAGTAACAGAGAAGATAACCAGGCAAAAGCTCTGTCCCATTCTGCAGAGACTATAAAATCTAATGGAGTCCTCAGTGAAGAACCCGGGAAAAGAGAAGAGGCAACAAATGAAGAAGTGCTTGGCAGTGTTCAGCACATAGAATCTGGAGGTAAATCCAGAGGTGGAAGGAGCATGTATGGACTGCGCATTCTTAAGACAGTGAGCCAGCTGACAGTTACAGTCAGGAAGGGCTTTGCAATATGGTACTCCAGCTACTTTGGAGCTGCATCACTGTTTACCAATAGAGTATTTGTGGCCTTTATAATTTGGGCTTTGTTTGCCTATAGCAGCTTTGTCATTCCCTTTATTCATCTTCCAGAAATAGTCAAGCAGTACAACTTGTCTAGTCAGAACAATATATTTCCTTTGACATCCATTATTGCCATTGTTCATATTTTCGGTAAAGTGATTCTTGGAATCATCTCTGATCTCCCGTGCGTCAGCACATGGAATGTCTTCCTCATGGCCAACTTTACCCTGGTCACTTGCATTCTTACTTTGCCACTAATGCAAACATACGTTAGCCTGGCTGTGGTTTGTGCTCTAATAGGATTCTCTAGTGGCTATTTTTCTCTAATGCCTGTTGTGACTGAAGATTTAGTTGGAACTAAACACCTTGCAAATGCTTACGGCATCATCATTTGTGCCAATGGAATATCTGCACTGTTTGGACCACCCTTTGCAGGTAAAAAGTTCGAATTGCTGACCAACAGATGTTTGTATAATAACTGTGTGACTCATTATATTATTAAGCTTTCATATGTTATGAGCATGTGTAGTTAACAGAATTACAGCTGCTCCAGAATGGATGGTAACATCCAGCTTTACACTGTGCAGACGTACAGGTCACATCTGCTGGATACCATCTCACTATTCACATAGTACAAATTACAATCCTTGCAAATAACCTCAAATCTATTACAATCTATGTTTTCCTTAAAATATTATCATACACCTTCTTTAAAATGAGAAAGGTTTAACCTATTTAAATGTGTTCTCTGCTGTGTAGGCATTGTACATACTCATGCCTCTATCTAGACTAAAAAATGACAAATGGTTTTCAAGGTAGGCAGGTGTCTGTACCATAGTATTACCCCTAAGAACTATAAAGCATGTTTCGGTGTCACCACTCTAAGCTGCCAACAGATGTGTTGATTTAACTAACTTTTAGCTTTGCCTTCCTTCCTCCAGAAATATTTACTTTGGGGACAGCGTTGCTCATAATCTCTTTACTGCCATCCACAGCATAGGGTAGGAGTGTATATATGTTGTTCCTTAAGTTTCTTAGGTTTAAACAAGCATTCTTAAATTTTCTCATCAAAAGAGGTGGAGAAGTACAGAAGAGATGCAGGTACTGATTGTCAATACGATAGCCAGACTTTAGCTATCTTTTACAGAGATGCAAATCAGAAGAAAGCAGTAAGAGACCTTGTGAGTAATGGCTGTGGTCGACCAGGGATGGCAGGAGGCTGAACTGAAGCTATTAGAAACACAAGCAACCAAGAAAAGCAAGAATGCTCTTACCTCCTCTCCCTGCCTTTGAGTGAACTGACATGATTTATAAGAAAGCTCATTCACTCCCATTAAAAAGCAGCACTTTTTCTACCATATATTTTTTCAGCATCTCTCAGTCTGTGCTGAACGTGTTTTTGTATGTGGTCATTAGTAACGAAGCAAATTAGTTGGTGTAAAAAAAGCTTCTGAACTTGAGGGTACATTGCAATGCAGCCAGAATGACGTGAGGGAATTTTGCTAGTTTGGGCCCTCAAATCTTTTTGAAGTAACTTTAATGTATTTTTGCAGAGGAATTAAGGTTGGAATGAGAGTACTGAGATTGTATCTCTTGAAAAGTATTTTATCAGTATATGAGTCCTAGAGAAAGCTATTGAGAATGCTTTTGCTTGCACAAAGCACAGCATTTGAACTGCAGTACTGGGCATTTTACAGAAACAGTAGCATGGTGGAAGAACTAATTGGTTTGGGATTCCAAAATGTCTATTTTAACGTCAGACTTGTGACAACTTGTTTGAAAAATGTACAGTTTTAGAGAGAAGGCTGCTTGGCTTCTTAGGATGGCGCATAGCTAGAGTCACATTTTAAGTCTTCCATGATACTTAAATGAAGGGAATGGGTTTTGCACTGGTTTGGAGTTCTGGTGAATGAACAAGGGATTTTGAAAACACATTTGCACTTGTAGCATCTAGAGGAGGAGACAGTTGGCACCTCTTTTTTTTTTTCCCACAACCCCCCCTATAGATTTGACAGAAATGTCATGAAAGAAACGTGCAGTATTTCTCATGTTTTCCCATGCAACATACCTTGTTGTCAAGCTTTGTAACAAACATGCTTTGTCCTTATTTTGCAGGTTGGATCTATGACATCACACAGAAATACGACTATTCTTTTTACATATCTGGCTTGCTATACATGGTGGGAATAGTATTTTTACTTATACAACCTTGTATTCAAAAGAAACAACCAAGAGAAAAGTCTACAGAAGAAGCACAAGTATAGAACAAATTCCAGGTTTTTTTCAGAATTTTCTTTGTTTTCACATTTCTATTGTATGACATTATGATGCTGCTTTTCTTATGGAGCCAACCACCTAGAAGTATTCTTAAGTGAAAAGCAAATGTGCACCAAAATGCTAATAAATTATTAGAAACATGTTTTTTAAGTAAGTTAAGATCTTTTACTTTAGAACTAACAAATAAGTGATTAAAAGCACCCTGCTAGTCTTTTAAACTTGAAACAATGCTAGAAGCCTGTACCTTGCTTCTCTTTTTACTGCTTAGCCATGCACTACCCATTGGTGAAACTCCATTGACTGCAGTGCAGTTACTTCTGATTTACACTGGTCTTATATGAGAATTTGATCAGGATATGAACGATTTCTAAAAGCCCTTCTTACTATGTATTCTGTCTGATAAAAGATTAGTTACTGAGTATGAGAAAATGACTATATTTCCCACCTGGCTAGTCAAGTACAGTTGAAATACTAGTACAAAATCTCAATTAATTCAGTGTACTGAAATTACTATTTCCGCGATGCAAAACTGAAGGAACGTACTTATATTTTTTCTGAAATTACTCTCTTCTTCAAGGATTTTTAAATTACCAACTGCATAATAAAGTAGCCATCCTCAATACAAAGGCTGCATTATAAATGCTGTGACAATACTGCTGAAGTAAAACATAAAAGCAGAAACAAGCAACATATGAGAAATACTACTGTTATTCACAGTCTGGAAAATGTTTCCAGAATCAGTTGGAAGTTTCTGGTTGCTTTACCAAATCAGAGGTATTGTAGAACTTTGTAACATTGCAATTGACTCCTCCCATGGGACTTTTCAAGTAAACTACTAAAGAAAGAGAGCTAGGCAAAATTGGCCAAATATACTTTTAAGAAAGAACAGGACTACGGCACACTAAATTTTGTTGTAGTAAGATTAATAACAAAACCTGTTACATTATGAGCAGTTGTGTTGCTGCTTATAATGCACACCATGAGCTGTCTAAGACTGATCACCTTTGAGAAGTTCATTCACTAGAAAATTAGATAATGCAGAGCATGGCAGAGCTAAAGACCATTTAAAATATTCAAATTAATGTTTTTAACATGAAATACCTGGTAATCAATGCAGAATGTTTTGTAAGGTGGTGCAGGACACATTTTTTTCAGCTTTGAGAGCTGAGTCTGGTGTTAACTTTCCTATCAAATAAAGGTCACTGTAGGTTGTTTTCCTGCTAGCTTTCTGAAAGCTTATTGTGACAAATCATGTTCATAGTTTAACACTGATACATGCTGCTGGAAATCTTTAGGAGCAATTGATACTATTCAATTATATTGAACAAATACTTGGAAACAGTTCAGTATGTAACAATATCATTAGACAGATCTTTTTCATAGCTGCAAGGCTGGTTAACAAAAAGTTCTGAAACACAGTTTGTATTGTTCTATATTGCAATTCACCAGCTTCATAGTTTCACACTTGTACAACTGTTGGCAGGGTCATACTTTAAAATGTCTCACTGAAATTAGCCAAATTAAGAAAGAAAACCTTATGAAACCCCCAAACTACTTTAAGATTTAGATCCATTCTATCATACAGGATAGTTATGTATGGCCTTTAAAACTGACGTTAAAACAACTGAGGTGACAGGAAACTGCAACACATGGTGTGAACACATAGTCGGCAATGTCTTAAGATCAGCCTTTTTGTTGGAGGAACTGGTCATGTAAACCACACTTTCACATCAGTTCTTTTGTTACAGGTTTAATGTCTTCTTGGTGTGAATGCTGCTGCTGGCTTATTTTAACTGAGGTATCTTATATTGGTGTAAAATATATTGAAGTGATGATTTCCCCCAATTTCCTTTTTTTTTCTTTTTGAAAGATATGTACCCTTTACACTTAGATCTTCACTTTGTCTTTTGTCAAGATCAACTTTATTTGTGTATTACTGTAATGCATAATATGTCATTCATTTATGATATCTGAAATATACCTTTCTATAGAAGTCCTTACTGGGCCATATAATGGAATAAACTGATATTACCCAAAATTTCACTTTCTGTTCGTTTAGTAATTAAGTTTATTTAAGTTTAAAAATGAAGATTTTCCTGGAAAATAATTCTTCTTATTTCTTCTAGCAAAAGGGTCAGGTACATGGCTGATTAAGGAGAAGAGAAGGTGGCCTGTCAAAATCAAGTTAAATTAGGATTTAAAACTAATATTCCATCTGTCCATGTTGACTCCATGGGTTCTAGTTTCCTAACCTGAAACTGCCTAAATCTGTTATGAGAGCACAAGCTAAGAAAAAATTCCTTGCTGGTAAATTGACAGAAAGTGAGAAAAGAGGCTCTGTTTTTCAGTAGCTCTGCTCACGTACTGCAGTCCTTAAAAATCACCTCTCTAAAGCAAAGTTACATTTTACAGCGTTTTATTAAACAGAACAGAAATTTTATGAATACAGTATTTTATGCGCACCATGATATTTATATCATTGTCCTAAAAGGAAATAGTCACAAAGAGGAAAGAATATACTCAACAGCTTCTTCTATACAAGGATCTACAGTCACCAAATGCTTCAAGAATATCGGTATATAGTTGTAGAACAAAATATTCTTAATCTAAATTAGCACGTATCATAGAAGGATTAAAATACCACTTTATAAAGAAACAGTGATTTAAGAACCCTGTATACATAGTTTTTAATCAGTTTATAAAATTCAAGTTTGATACTTGCCATGTTCCATGTTCTAAAATTGTAGGCATAATACAATCTTTGAACAGTATGCTAGGATATACAAATACTGCAGTCACTGGTTTTAATACTTGGGTCTTCAGTTAGTTTTCATTCTGAGTGGTTTGTTTCTGCCCCCTCCTTCTAAGCTGCAGCTGTAGCTGAAGACCGAGAAGAATCAACTCCAGGCCATTTCCTGTGCAAATTCTTTCATTTCAGGTGTAATCATGCTACACAAGTTCCCCACAGTATTTTCCCAGAGCACATTACTGTTACAAATCTGTACTAAGAGACTTGGAATCATAATTAGGCTTAGAAGGAGAGGCTTAAGATCATTGCTGAGTGGCTTACTCATTGCTGATTATTTCACTACATAAAAAGTGTTTAGACAACACAGGTGCCTTGCATGAAGGTCACTTGCAGTGAAATTGCCCACCTATCTTGGAAGACACAGTAAGAGTTAAAACTCACAATGACATTAGTGGAAGTTTTGCCAGTGCAAGATACCACATGTTCTGTGGAAAATATGAGAAGCTTCTTCTCGTACGATATCAAAGGCCTTTCTGCCACACTACAAGGAGCTGTAATGAACATACTCTCCTTGTATGTAATTCATACAGGCCCACTGAATCAATGAAGCTGTGTATGATTATGCCAAAGAACTTGTCAGGATTTAGAAATCACATCACAATCACAAATCTGTTTTCATGGTAAGTAAAAGCAGCAAATTGCCTTTGGACTTACAGTGGAAATGCAATCCTAGGAAGCTTTCCAAACCAATGTAGGATTAAGACTGTTTCTCAGGAGATGCCTTCCACTTTCAGAATGACTCCATAAACAGAATCAGGTAGAAGTACTACATTATAAACAGGAAGAAAATGTTATGCAATATGTTAGGTGACAGAACCATCATAAAAAATAATTAGGAAGATACTGTGTATTATTACTGTATATTATCTCCCTATTTTAAGTTATACCAGAGCCTAATAACATTAATTCTTCCCCAAAACATTCAACTTTTCTACATGTGTAATTGCAAGGAGTTGTACTGGATTACTGCAATGCAAGTGGCTGGTCTGTCTGTCACAAGTAGGAACAGAAAGAGAAAAGCAAAAGTCCTGGTATAACTTCTGTTACACACTGCTGATGTAGCTGGATACCTTAAACTACCGTATTTACTTAACTACAGCAAAGCTGTATGACATTATGTGTGGTACTATTTTTATTGTTCTTGAATTGGGAGAGTGATCAGACTGCAAGCACACACAACATGCTATCATATTTTAGCAAAGGAAAAGCAGGGATTATTGGGGTAAGATTGCCGTAGAAGGCCTGAAATGGTAATATATGCATTTTTAAAGTTTTTGTTACACTTCTGCTCATTCTCTGTCTCACCATCCCGCCGCTCCTATGAAAAATGGACACCATTAAGTTTAAAAGAGCAGAGACTGGGATTTAATGTCATAGATTCAGATTTCCAAATACAGTGCTCTGTTAAAAAAAAAAATATAAAGAAAAAAAAAAAAAAAACCAACCCATGATCACTGCCATTATTGCGGTTTTCTTTCTTTGCCAGCGGCTTCTGGATTACGCAATAACGCGAACTTCCCTTCCTCGAACGGGAGCCAGCCGCGGCTCTGGCCGTGAGATGCGCGCCCGGCTCCCTCTGGCGGGAGCGCATCCCGAGCTCGGGCAGAGCCGGCGTTTTGCTTACCCTGGCTAGCTGAACGAAACCTAACCCCGAGCTTGTAATGGGACACATCACAGGACAGCAGTTAGCTGGAAAAATGTTTAGAAAGCGCACGCAGTGCTCGAACTGTGATGTCCACATTAGGACTTCTGTACTTACTTTTGAGATGGGGCTCCTTTTACAACCCTTAAAAATAGCGCCTAGCGACAATCTGAAGTATTCTGAAATGCATATTGAAAGCAACAGAATCCTCTAAAAAGCAGCTTTTATGTTCAGAACTACACAGCCAGAGAAGTGCCATGCTTTGGGTAACAAATGCAGATACCTCTTTAGTTCAGACTATGAGAGATGCACTGCAGAGGATGTACATTCAGAGCCCCCCACACTCCTCTTTTCAGTCCCGAGTGCAGAGACTGTTCTATTTTTCCCTATTTGAAAATCTGAATATGCTATAACTCCACAGAGGCCATTATTCCAGCCTACATGTCAATTAATCTGGAAATGAAAACTTACAGTATTTGGGTAAATTTTTAATTCCTTAAAAAAACTGCTGAAATGAGAGAAAAAGAATATGGCATTAGTAGTTGCAATTGGTTATTTCACTGTGCTAAAACCTTTTATTGTTTTATTATACAACTAATTCATTCAAGAATTTCCTTAGATTCCAGAATATCCAAGGCTTTGTGCTAAAATGATGGAAGGTTTATTGCCTTCCACAGTACCTTATCCTACTGAGCTTGCACTCTGCAAATGACAGATTGCTTTCAAACACACTAATAAATCATTTCCTGATCTCCTTCTATTCATTCTCTTCCTCTCCTTTAGTTGTTTTTATTCTCTCATCCTCTACCAATTGTTTCCCAGTCACAATATCAACTGTTTTATCTTCAAACTGAAATAAAACCCAGAACTCAGCAAATTTATCTGCTTCTATCTGCCCTTCATCTCTAAATTCATGACATGCACTATTTTGCTATCGCACCATTTTCCCTGTGCTTTCTTTGCACCATCTCCTATTGACTGTGCTTACTTGAACTTACTCTCCCTAAAGCATCTGTAACGTCTTTGTAGCTACGCCACAGGAACAGTACAGCCATGTCCTGTTGAACTCTCAGCAGTCCTCCACAGAACTTTTCTTGAAATATTGGGCCACACGGCCTCAAAATAATACAAACCCTGCGAGTAATCTCATTCCGAGACAATTTGGAGATGCACTCTGTACCAGAACATGTCCTCTTCTCCCAAATAACAGATTAATCTGTCTCTTTGAAGTCTTTCAGAGAGTATCTAGCTGTCAGATCAGACTGAAGACGACTAAACCCGTTTTTATCTTCCTCCTGAGGTCTCACCATTTCTTATGTTTTCAGTAACCATACAACCCATAACTTGACAGGCTTCATTCTAGGCTCCTACAGCAGACCTGGGGAATAAGTCAAGTTATTTTTCTCTTTAATATGCTTCTCTTCTTATTTTCATAAGTTAAAACCCTTTTCTCCCCCTACCAGAATTACTGCAGCAGCCTTTTGTCAGGCTCTGAGTGGCACAGAAAATACAATTTTGAGGTATTCGCCCCACAAAAATTAGCTTCCTAGATCACAGCTTTGACCATACTATCTTAACATCCCTCCGATTACCTGACCCTGCACAGACTAGGAAGCTGCAAGAGATGGTATTTCCAACACAGCCTAAGCTATCCTATGACTTTTCTCTTTTTGCACCAACAGACTGGCCTGCATTCTCTTGGGACTTCCTGGCTATCCCTCCCAGTTTTTTACCCCTCATTGAGTACTGCAAGGACATCCTTAGCTCCAATCAGCCTCCTGTGTTTCTTAGAGTTCCTCGCTGTGAGGTCTAAAAACCCTTGAAAAAATCTCCTTCCTTGTGCTCCTGTCTTTTGTTAAAGACTTAAGATACAAGGTTTCCAGGAATGGCAATGATTTTTTGTTTGTTAATGAGTCTAGCATAAGAGGATCTTGGCCCATGGTTGAAGTTTCTAGACATTACAATAACACAAATCATAATGTAAACCATAGATTTTACATTTCAAATACTTAATCCTGGAAGTAGTGCATAACACCCAACCATGGGTTACAGTGGAATTACCTGGGTCATTGTGTTATTATATGCAATAAAATTTTGCACAGTCTCTCTAACTGCCTTTCTAGTTTTTACTACACCCATTCACTTGTTTGTATACATACGATCAATTTATTGTCTCAAACTTTAAGTAAAGCAGACCTATTGATTACATTTAACATGAGATGAATCAAACCCATCATGCTGCACAGAAGAGCTAACAATTTGAAAAAAAAAAAACCAACAAAAAACCCAAGAAATATTTTTAATTTTTATTTTTTTTTACCATCTCGAGTCTGCTTGAAACTTCAGAAAGCCTGGCAATATCTTCAAGCTCCAGAAAGGAAATGATGTACTTGAGCAATGGGACAGGAAGCTGTTCCAGGAAGTCATAGTTACCTCGGCACAGATTGAGGACATGTTTCAGAACTTTGGCACCAAGCACTATAGCAACTTGAACGGTGATAAAACAAACAACCCACAAAGAAACCCAAGTGACAACAGATTTTAAAAGCCTGAAATTTCTTCACAATAATCCCACATTTTCAGATATAACTTACATAAATCAGAATATACCTTTTCTAGAGTAAATAACATACAATATCTTATATTGAACATTAGTAATACATAGTATTCCAATTCATCCTAAGAGCTGTTAGTGGTATCAAGGAAGCCTGTGCAGTAAAACAGGGCTTTAGTTAAAAGACTGTTCATTGTCCAGCATACAGCAAAAACTAGTCTCAGCTCAAGAACATTAAAACAGCAGCAAAACTGAACTGAAACTTGTCCAGATCCATTTTGTCCACTTTTCCACAAGCATATATATTTATTTACAGAAAGAGTGTGCTATTTACTCAGGAGGAGGTCAGTAAAACAACCAGAAAAAAAAATACCTCATTTGTATGTTTTGGGGAAAATAATGGTGGCTCTGACATTAAGAGTCCCTGCAGTTCTGCTTTTTATCTCATGGAGGTACAGTCAAATCTCTAAAATGAAATTGAAGACAGTTACCTTCTACAGTGATATGACATTTTTTGACTCATTCACTTTGTGATCCAATACAATGCCAATTTTTTCTCTACAGATCTACTTATGTGAGCTGCTCCCGATTCTGCGTTCATACAATTATTTCTGCTTCAGTGTCCAACCTGGTCTTTCGAATTTACCACTGTTTTTCCAGATCATTTATCCATTTTATTAAAGTGCTTTAATAAAAAGCACTAGTTCATTATAGAATGTGATCCTGAATTCAATTTGCTACACTTCTAAAGAAAGATCAGTGGTAAATTTTGGAGCTGCATGTTGTTCCCTAAGATCTGATTACATGAATGCAGTCATCCAGATTTGTAAAGGACCTTTTTTCCTTTTATGCTCATACAGGGACACAGTGGGGATCAGATTTTAAATTTAAAGCAGAATTACTATTTTTTTGTTTCTTTTTAACTAACTAGAGTCTATCTTCTCATGTATGTTAAAGTCATAAAAGGAGAATCAGAATCTTGGAAGTTGAAACTATACTGACTATAGGCATTATGTGCATCCAATTTTGATGCAGCAAATTTCCATCCAAGATATATTGTAAGATTAGTTACAAATCTCAAGCTTATGTGAAACATTTGAAAGAGCCTTCCAAACAATGAGATTTTACAGTTAAGATAGTAAGACTTTTTTCTTCTCTTTTTGTTCCAAATATCTCTAAGGTAATTACGTAGAAGGAAGCTATAACCTTATCTTCCATGTCTTGGGATAGATGGCCCAATAGTGTTCAAGCTTTCTTTTCCGTTGCTATATCTTACTGCAAGTGCAAACAATTTGCTGTTGGTTCTCATTTGCCTTTTTACTTTCCATGCTATCTCAGTTCTATATAGTCAGTAAATTTTTCTCAGACTTCTTATGCAAGAACAAAAATGATCGACACAGTCAACTAAAATTGTCTGGCTGATCTAATTCAAGCTGATACATCAGAATGATCCAAATCTTCACATACTAAGAATGACAATTATAATGTCTGCAGTGTGCATCTATTCAATGCTGAATGATTAAGCAGGCTACGACATGAATATTTGTAGCTCTTTGAGTTTTTATTGAAAATTTTTTCTAGAAATAATAATGTGACCTGGTTTGGCTATTTAAAAAAAAAATTATCTGTATTTATCTTGCTTTATAAACGTATCTCCAGCTTATGGCGAACTAACTTTGAAAGTATACTGAACTTCAGGTTTCCTGTGAAATATTCATCCTACAAGCTGGATACTACTTGATGACTGCCTGTCTGTTGACTCATCTGAAAATTTAAATAGACCTCTCTTGCCCTATACTATCATCAATTAATTTTCCATCTTTAGAAAACAAGAACAAAAATCTAGCCATATATAAAATCCTGCTCTTCTGTCATTGCTCTATCAAGATTATGAAAAGAAACTAAGTATACTTCACTGTTCAAAAAAAAGAAAAGATCTCAGAACAAAACCAGATCTTTGAGGCTTTATGGTAGTTCATATAAATTTAATAAAATGATAATGTTTATTATGAAGCTTCCTCAGTTTTCTACTGTATGCTTCCAATGCATGTACGGCATATTGATAAAACATTTCATCTGCAGGGGGACTAATTCTTCCTATGTCATAGAATCATAGAATAGTTAGGGTTGGAAAGGACCTTAAGATCATCTAGTTCCAACCCCCCTGCCATGGGC